>JBBBDQ010001747.1:542500-662500 GCA_037127315.1 Ascarosepion bandense | reverse complement strand
CAAGTCTACTACTCAGTTTGACGACAGGCCGCGATAAATTCATGGCTTACTAAAGGTTATTAATGTAATAGTAAACTGAACAGACGTGCTTGGAAGTTTAACTTGCATTGCTGATTTTTTTTCACACCCACACCTGTTCCGTTGACCGTATATTGTTGCCGATTTGGGCACCTCGAAGTGGTGTAATGGCTATCAAAATTTTCTTGATAGAATCATTGTAACAGAGTAGTGATTTCTTTCATCACTGCGTATCCCACTCTTTCGGCCTTGTACCACATCTAAGCTGCGCCTAGAAAATCACCATATCGTTGATGATTTTATTACCGAAATTTAAATAGCATTTTACAAATTCAATATGTTATTGAATTTGTAAAATGCTATTTAGCGTAACTCTGAAAAGTCCAAAGACTTTTTTATTTATCAGAAAATAGTTTAATGTGGAATTGAAATACGTCCGCGTCTTCCTTACTTAATCAATTTTAGAGAGCATTTCTTGTGTATTACTCAAAGCTGTACACACGCACTCGAAATCATCATTGTGACCTATATGTCAAATAAACCACAAGGTCAAGGAAATTGTTCTTAGTCTATGGAACATTTCCCCTATTAAGTATTGTTTGTATTAACGGTGTGTCGGAAATAAAATTGGTGAAGTTTCAACTTAATTGTTATTCGAAAATGGCAAGCACGTCAGTCAATCCTCTTCAGGCAGTGGTCGGCCAAATGTTTTCCCTCGGGTCCGACTCTCCGTTTGGATCAATGTCAACAAACAGCCTTCAGATGTGTCAGAACAGGTTTAATAAGATGGAAGTTTTTAAAGCAAAACCAAACCTTGAATGTTAAGTATATACTCATCCATGACACTATTTAAAAGCTGTTATGTTTCTGAGTCATTGGAAGGAGTGGCCAGTGGAAATAAACCATAGGCAAAGTAATGTGGCTCTAATAGGATTGCGATGATTGGTCGAGGTCAATAGGAAACTGACGTAAATCTGAATAGGCTTCACCCTAATGATTTAAAGTTGTCGTCTTTGTATTCAGTTAGTTATAAAATTGTTTGTTTTACATTTTTCGTTTGAGTAGTTGAAAATCTATATCATAAAATAAATTTATTCTCTGTCCATCATGCTTTCTCTTTTAATAACTTATGGAGGTATGATATGCATAAAGCTGTGGATATGCTTATACCTGTGCTGTTCGGGAATGGCTTTGATTGTGTTTTTAATATATACATAAATAATACGCCTAAACACATGCTTGCATAATTTGGCTCAGTGAATAAAAGCATTGGTTGAATTCAGAGATTTGCCTGAAAGAGTTCAAAACCTGGCTAAAGCATAAGTAAACAAAATCTTGACAGGTGAGTTAGATAAACATAACTGATAGTGAGATATCCAGAAACAGCAAGACTTTGAACTAGAATAATCTAATTGTGGACGAAACAAATAGTCCAGTTCGAAATTCCGAGTACACGAAGAAGCCCGGAGCGTACAATGGCCGAAACATCGTATATATGAGAATAGTCTGTACATTGTGGAAATGTTTCTCTCCAAATTAGTCTAAACATAACTAAATCTGGGGAAACGAATAAACGCATGATTTAGAAGAAAAGAGAAAAACAGAAAGAAAATAAAAACCTAATCATCGGCTTAATATCCGTCAAACTGTCCGTTTCATTACATGCGTAAATGGCTGGAAATAACAGGGATGAAATATTCAGCTTTTCTGTCTCTTACCTATAGTAAATGAGAGTTACTAACCTGTCGGTAATTATTTTGACACTCTTTCTGTCTGATTCCTTTCATGTCTTTTGATTGATTTAAGTCTATTAATGTCTGTTTTATCCCATGAAAATTTAATTTCATTTAGCCATCTATTTTAAAACTAAATTAATATCCACAAAAAGTGAATTCATGTAAAAACCGCACGAGTTTTAATGAGAGAAAAGAATGATTCAACTATTTTCATGTTGAAAAATCTGTTCCTTTTCTAAATTTTGACTATAGTGCGATTTTAATATAACTTTTTTTTAACAAAAATTAGCAGGTAGAAATATACACAGCTAATTTTTTTAATAAGTTAAACATTATTAATTTCACTGACCGGTTGCGCAATACACAGTTAAATATTTTCTCGCAGAGTTAAAATCCATAAAAAATTCGTGGATCCCATTATAATTCGGCTTATGCTCAAAAACATACAGTAGGACTTTCAATGAATTAAAATATACACGTAAACACTTGAATATACACAAACACTCAATTCGAATGAAGGTAAAATAGCCATCTGTATCAAGAGTGTTAACATCTGTTTAACAGCAACACAATGTGTGTGTAGTATATTCTTATGCTTCAATATTCATTTAAATTAAAATATTTTCTAATGAATATTAGTTTTTAAAAATAATAATTAGTTTTAGAATTTTATAATATTGTCTGTTATAAGTAATATAACTGGTTTCGAAACTAGTTTCTAAAAATAACAGGTTTTATGAAAATAAACTGATTTTAAATATACAACAAAAATTTAATCCTGACTCTCCGTGCTTAGTTTGCTGTCTTGTAGAACACTACTGTCTGGTATCATCGCCTATATTAGAAATAAATATATTAATGCTTATAGAAATAATTCGTCATCAACATAACATCCTTTGCTTCCTTTAGTGTCGTTTTATCTGGAAAATATCTAAACATCACGTTTGTAAAATTCAATTAGTTAAGTAACATACATGATACGCGCATTGGCCATCATGTCTTGAAAAGGATATGACTAACTGGCCAGAAGATTATCCTGCGGTAGGTTGCCATTACTTTCTGCGGTAGACTGGTTGCAAGCAAAGGCCAGAGAACCCAATTTGTCATGTTATTTAACCCATAATTGGGGGAAAAGACGGATTAATACCTTTCTCAAGGTCATGTAAGTAAATGTAAGGAATTTAAATGGAATCTGAACTCGGCTTCCCGATTTGCACCACAACGCACATCAATTATAGAAATTATATTCAACCTGGTATCTTAATTCTAATTTTGGGTCATTCAAATGGTTCTACAAACACTAAACAAGCAATAATCAGAAAAAAAGATTGGCGGGGAGAATACATTTTCAGCTGAGAACGATTTTTACATAATATTTTCCTGCTGAGTTTCTCTAAGATATTTAATCCCATATACAGTGAAAAGATGAGTAATAACATGAAGATTGTCTATTGACCCAGAATGGACATTTTATATTAAAATATTTTTTCAAACGAAGATGTTGTGGGCAGTATAGATCAACGTTGATTCTTCGATTATTGTCTAACAATTCATGAAGAAGGATTACAAGAATATACCGCCATACACTCAGGATGATCTTCTTTGGATTAACTTCCCCTCTGTTATGATTACTGAGTAAGTTCATTTCCTCGACTGATATGGGACAACATCGCTTAAAATTCTGCTAATGCGTCCATTTCTGATTAACAGTATCAAGCCTGTCCAAAAAGGAGATTTCAAATTATCGAAGCAATGAATCGCAACAATCAACTGTTTGTTAGCTATCCATTAGAGACATGTCGTGCCGTATACATTCTCCTACTACGGAAAATTTTCCACTCCTTTTTAAGTTTATGTTTTGTTTAACGGCATATCAACCCCTTTGTGAGTTATTTAATGCCAAAAATGAGGATTTTTAAGGCAATTTTTTAATGTTCGTTTATAGTGAGGAGGTAGATTTAGTCAGCTTTTAATGAAAATGTTTTGTTTCTATATTTTATTTTAGAAAACTGATAATGTCTTCTAGTTTTGTATTCAGAAATGTTTTTCTGAGAATATTTTTCCTTCAAAAACGTGTTAAGGTAATATTTTTTCTTCAAAATTGTATTGTTGGTAATATTTTTTCTTCAAAAATGTATATATTTCTATAAAAGTCTATTTTTATAATTTCATCGTAATATGACCCAAGTTTGGGGGTTAACTATCTGTCCATAGCTGAGACTCTAACAAGTTCTATCACCCCGGGTTAGGATGGAACTGGAAACACAAATTAATAAATCGTTCCATGCTCCTCACAACTTCCCAGTCAAAAGCCTTGCTGCTAGATGCACTTTACCGTCATTCCCAGGACCCACCCCCTTTTTAATTTGCACACAGCTGTCGGATATATAACATTATGTTTCTCATTTATTCCCCTGGTAGTACATGCTGCCTCTTTAAATATAATTTCCAAATCATCTCAATTGAGTCAGTTCCCAGTTTTGAAAAGAGAAAACTACCCCCTGCAATTTATGTCACTCAATTCATCGACTCGGATAAGTGATCAGGATTTTTTCTTTTTGTCTGGATCTGCGCTTACACCTTTAAAAATACAGATTAAAACATTTCTAATGTGTTTTATAGATGTGGCGAACGGGCAAGTTTCAAGCTCTATAATGAATAATATACTTATAATCTGGAAAAGGATATAAATTACTCACAGTAGCAATAAGTTTTATGGATTCGTTATTTATATCTTATTTGCAGATTACTTAAAGACGGTTATTTGTATAGTGTAAGAACATTTTTGAGATAATAATCATTTAGAAATAAAAATCTTTTAAGCAATAGTTCGAAAAAAAGTATATGTATAAGTTAACTAGCAATATAACCCGGCGTGGCACGCCTGTGATGAAAGCTTTAAAATTAACCCATGGTCCTGGAGCTCAGACTCTTTGGACGTTGGCACAAAACACTAAAAAACAATAGTTGTTTCCAGTTAAAGCGAAACCGCAGACTGAAAGAAAAATGAATAGATGTAAGTGAAATTTTGATTTCCTGGTATTGATATAAAAATTTCCGCACTATTGTAAGAACTGCAACCTTGACACTTCTGGATATCGTTTTTTCTGTCTTTGTCTATGAGTGTATCTCCTAACAAACTAACTTCCATTCATTCAAACACTCTTCACACCCACCCATCTATCTATCACCACCCCTTCTGACATTTCATATATCTAACCACTCTTCCTATTTACCTTCCCCTATGTAGCACCAAGCGCAATAGTGGTAGTGGAATGCCTTGCTTGGGGTGAAATGATTAAAAAAAATCGGACCACTCCTTCTATAACACGATTTTTTCGATTATCGATTTTTAATATCTATCGGGTGTACCTCGACACAAAACCTAGCTAATAGTACAACTGTGTAAATTTTCAAGAAAATCTGTTCAGCCGTTTCGGAGTCGGTAACGGACACACACACAGACAGACAAAGATCCATTTATAAATAAGTTTAGATATAATAAACCCAATGAGAATCCGACCCCGGCACTTTGATTAACAATTTTGAGCCATTTTCTATTACACCACACTTACATACCATGATTCAAGCTCGTGTATCTTGCAAGCAGATTTCTTAGTACTTTCGGGTTATCCCCCCGCAAATTTTATTAAACGTAAAAATACAACACGTAACAAGTTTCCATTTAGTAAAAACAGGTGGATTGTCAAACCTGAGCGACGTCGGAAGGAATTCGAAAAAAGTTTTCAGCACCTTGCAGCCTCTACCGCCATATAAACTCATAGGGATTGAATTCCAGCATTGTTCGATGAGTGCTGGTCTGTTGCTTATTCCTGAATTGGAGGCCCTCCACATTCGTTCGATGTGTTGCGTGCGGGCGCCAGTTTGTGTATCAATAAAATTCAAGATGTGATTCACTGTGAGATGTGCAAAATCATTCCTCACATGATTGTATCCTCTCCACTCGTCTGTTATTACTGTGGAGCCATGTCGAACCGACTGCTTGAATTTATGCCTCAGTGTTGCTGTACTCCGGTCTGTTACTGCATACAAGAAACATTCTTTAGACACATGACACCTTCTACCAAATATCCAAATTGTGTGGTGTTGAAGATTTATTGTTTTATATTTAATCTTGACAAAATGATTAAAGATGATTAATGTTACTTCAACATTATTAGGGATATAACCCGGAAGTACCGATTTGTTAATAATTATAGACTCATTTCCTAAGTATTTTTTAGAAAGCAAACTGTAAACAAAAGAAAATATTTGGTTATTATACTTCAGATTTCTTTTAATATTTTGCCAAATTATTGTCGCAATATTACTTGCATATATCATGAGGCAAAATTCCGGTTACTTATTAAATAACAATCACAATAATTATTAGTCGTAATAAGCTATGTAGCGGCAGAAATGATTACTATTAATAAGGTTTTTAAAAGTACAAACCAAAATATCATTGAAAGTCGATAATATTTTAGAAACAGATTGTGATTTACATTTTTATTTTCCTTCTTCCGATGATTACGTCGTATTTACAGTACCAGCAAACATATCAATATTTAATCAGAATATTAAGGTTGAAAAAATATGTTTAATATACACTTCCGGTCATAATTATTAAACCACCTCAGTGTTTAAAAATAAATTATGTATTTCATACTATTTTTTAGTATTTATTGCCAAGTGAATAATTGCAAATGAAAATAGACTGGTTCTTTTGACAATACTGCACAATAAAATGTGCATCAAATGAATTTATAAATATTTAATAATTACCTATATTGCAGTTTCATCAATAAAAAACTGAAAAAAATTTAAGAAGATTCGGACGAATTCATCTTTGCTTCCTTGCCTTGTTAAATTTTGCAAAGTATTAATGAAAAAATATTCTATTTTCATTTCGAATTATCCACTTGGAAAAAAAAAATTCTAAAACCATGAAATATATCGTTTCATTTAAAAAACTAGGGTCGCCTAATAATTATGACCGGTAGTGTACATTTTAGAATTACGCATTCTTTTAAAAATATCGAAAAAAATTGTATCCTATTCCACTTACTCAATTTTGCATAAATTGACTGGAAAATATAAATTAAATATTTTTACGGAAGTATATTTATATTATAGTATAACTTGACCAAACCTTTTGAAGTTATAAGATTTATCAGATGAATTCTAATATATAAATCATTCCAGTTGAATTCATTGCATTCACTTACGCGCAAATACTCTTAGGAAAGGTATTAATCCGTCTACTCCTTCAAGTTATTGGTTAAATAACAGGACAGATTGGGTTCTATAGACTTGGCTGGCAACCAGTCTGCCGCAGAAAGCAATGGCAAGCTACTGCGAGATAATCTTCTGTCCAGTCAGTCATGTACCTTTCGAGACATGATCGCCTAAGCGTGTTTCATGTATGGCACTTTAACTGAATGACTGTAGATAAAATTATTATACAGATTTCTTTTTTCGACATTCTAAGTGAAACGCAGTTTGGGATATATCTATTTCTTACATCGAGCTTAGATATTACGCCGAAGCAATTCATAGAGTACCACACATATATCTCTTTGAATTCCAAAGTAATCTTGATTTATTTACGAGAGATATTAGAGTAATTGAAAATATTTTTTGGGAAAAAACACCCTGCTTTAGAATAGCTAATGTGTTAATAAATTATATAAAGAAAAAACGAAGCTTAAGGAAGTTATGCATTTTTCAGACTGAATTTATTCACCCTATACAAAGAAAATATTAACAGAAATATAAACAAAATCAGAATTTATTATCGACGGACACAATGTTAACATAATCAGATACATTTGCAGGTGTACAGCATTTTATTAGAGCAATGGAAGTTGTCACATTAAAAAGCAATTCATAATAAAAATGATGACATATAAAATATATAATAAATAGTAATACCGAAATATGGCCATATAAAAGATGAGTCATTTCAGAGTTAAAACACAGAACAAATATACAACACTAAACAAATGTTATATAAAAACACCAAAATACAGCATCAAACGGGAATTAGCTTTAAGCCAACTAATCACCATTTTCGGCTTACACAGATTTTTTTTGGTACAGTAGTTGGAAAACTTTTAAATGATAATCGGTATTAGCCCTGGTCAGCACTGAAAACATGTTCGGGCTATTTGCTGGTTTTTACAAAAAACAGAAGAAAAGAAAAAAATGAATCTATTTCGAGGTCAGAAAAGAGTTTCACTGTATCGTGCAGGACGATCTTTCATTACAGAATCAATCTCTAAGTGAACCATTCGAACATTCTTAATAAATTGCTGTCACATATACTCAGGTGCCTCTGTTATTTACCTTGAGCTCCTTGATACAATTCAAAGAAAAATCAGCATTATACTGGTCCTGATTTTTCGGCTTTGTTTTACTCATTTTCCCACTGGCGTAAGGTTGCTTTTCTGTGTCCTAAATTTACCATCCGCCCGTGCATTGAATACAGCTGTCATACATGGTCGGGCGACCATGCTATTCTCTTTGGGGTTCACGAGAAAAATCAAAAGGAGAATCTGTAATGTAGTCGATCTTGACCTGGAGGTTCGACTCCAGTTTCTCTCTCACTGACTTCTTCCGTCTCTTTAAAAATATCTTCACGGTTTCTGCACCGACGTGCTTAGCTCCATGGTGAATCCCACCTGCGCAAATTTACTCGAGTTACTAGACTGGGGACAAGTACCCAATTTTTTACCGAGAAAACAATCAAGTGTTACTACAACTGCTACTCCCATAGCTTCTTTTCTCACACTTCCTGCTTGTGGAACTTCGATCCGTATTCTTGTTTCCCAGACAGCTACAAGCTCCAAGATTTTAAATACAATGGCAAATATCATGACTTCTTAATTTGACGCCCATCCTTCTTCTCACAATACAATTTCATCTCACGCAGCTTCATTTGCACTAATGTACCCGTTGTTTATTTACACATTCTCTGACACTTACTGTGACCTGTTTTCTTCTCTTTTAACTCTCCAATTATCTAATCCTCTGCGCACAATTGGCAGTACTTTCTTGCTTGGGGTGAGATGAATATAAATATTTTCATCGTAATTGCCCTGATTTGCTATGTTGCATAGACGTTTTTAATTTTAACGCAATACTAGACTGACAAGTAGATTTCATCAATTGAGTTGACCTGGATAGATGTAGCCGGAAGTTCTATGCTAACAGTTTCTTTTCTAGAAATTCTTTCTCATGGAACACACTTCCGGCACTATGCTTTCAATATAACTTCAATCTGCGAAAATCTATGCAATGTTAAACGCTGTTTATTTTCTTTGGCAGATCTTTTCTCTACCCGCTCATTACTGATGTTACTGTTCATAGTTCTTCCACAAAACGTGTTTTAACAGCATTATTGCAATGCATGATGATACAACGAATTTTTAAAAGCATGCAACTGTTGCTTATCTTGATAAATTATCGTTTCTATGTAAATTCAACACCTCCTACTTTCAAATATAGACTAGTACCTATTGGGTGATCAGTGCTTTTAACCTTTGTCCTTTTCTTCTGCCATATTCACTATAATACTAATATCTAGATTTGCAAATAACAGAATTATTCTGATGAATAAACGGAACAGACTTTTGGATTAGTTCAGTTTAGGTTAAATATATTTGTAGTGCAGTGTTTATCTGCTCAGAACAAGAAATCGGGGAGCCGAGTTGTATTCTAGTTAAATTCCTTTAAATCATTTGCGCACAAATAATCATGTGAAAGGTATTAATTTGTCTTTTTCCTCAACTGATGGGTTAAATAACAGGACAGATTAGGTTCTGTAGCCTTGGCTGGCAACCAGTCTACCACAAATTTATTGGCAACATACTCCTGGATAACCTTCTTCCCAGTCAGCCATGTCTCTTAGAGATAGGATCGCCCAAGCGTGTATCACGTATGGCACATAACTGACTGACTGATATAAAAAAAAACAATATTTTTATCTGCATGCTGGAAATTCTCCTCAGTCGTTCTCCTCAGAATTGTGGTGAACACTCGGACCCATCCAACTATCGCTCTATCAGTCTTCTACCGATATTCGGGAAAGTATTCGAGGCTATAATCAATGCTGAAATAGTTCATTATCTCACCGCCCACAAACTGTTCTCCGCCAGGCAATATGGATTCCGCTTTGCCAGGTCCACGGCCGACCTGCTAACAACTGTAACGGAGTACATGCTACAGGCCCTTGACGAGGCGCGCGCGGTTGCTCTGGACATCTCCAAGGCTTTCGACAGGGTTTGGCAACCTGGCCTCCGATGCAAACTACGCGGTTATGGTATTACCGGTCGCCTGCTTGACCAATCCAATCTTTCTTAAATAACCGCAAAATGAAGGTCGTTCTGAATGGGCGTGCTTCTTCATCCTACAGCACGAATGCTGGTGTCCCACAGGGCTCTATCCTGGGGCCGACGCTCTTCCTTATTTTCATCAACGACCTCCCAGATGAGATCAAGTCCCAAGTAGGCATCTACGCAGATGACACTACAATATACTCCCGCTCCAGTAAGAAACCTGTCGTGGCGGACAGACATAATGTCGCTGCTGACCTTGAACGGGATCTACACTCTGTGGTGAACTGGGGCAAGAAGTGGCTTGTCAACTTCAATTCCTCTAAGACCAAGCTGTTGTCTGTCAACCATTACAGGCAACCTCTTCTGCCTCCCATAAGCATGGACCAGGTGATTCTCCCGGAGAGTAATACACTACGCCTCCTCGGACTTAACCTGTCCTCAGACCTCAAATGGAACCACTATATTGAATCCACAGCAAAATCTACTGCTAAAAAGATTGGGTCACTATGTCGATCCAGGATGTTTTTTCCACCTGAATCCATCCTGCATATATACAAATCAACCATCCGTCCTTGCATGGAGTACTGCTGCCATTTATGGTGAGGTGCCCCTGCCGTTCTCCTCAGTGTTCTTGACAAGCTCCAAAGGAGACTCTGTAATGTGATAGGTACCGATCTGGCGACTCGACTGCAGCCACTTTCCCATCGTCGAAATGTGGCCTCCCTCTGTCTATTCTATAAATACTTTCATGGCTTCTGCTCGGATGAGCTTAAGTCACTGATGCCTCCTCAACAGGTGTTTACCCGTGCAACGAGACTGGCAACTGGGTCCCACCCATTCACAGTCAGGTTAGCCAAATGCAGACGACAATTCTACCACCTGCAGCTTCCTCTCTCGCACTCCCCGCCTGTGGAACTCACTCCCGTATTCTTGCTTTCCTGACGGCTACAACCTCCAGAAATTTAAATGCAAAGTTAATACTCATCTACTAACCACTGGCCTCTAGCTCTCTCCCCTCCCCTGTATAACCTTCCCTTTCTCTCCACCTATGTCGAGGTGTTTCCCCCACACCCACTTATTCTACCCTCACATTAATCCCTGTTACTGCTTACTTAAGGACAGCTTAAACTATCCAGAATTGAATGGGAAAAACAAAATGAAGATAATTTTCGAAATTTTCTTAACTTTTTTCTGTCAGTCAGCCTGCAACTGGTAAGTTTTAGCTAGTCTGATCTTACTTTGCTGTATTTTTTGAATTTCTTAAAAATTCTTTTTGGTTCTTGTCTTTTTTTCTATAATTTTTGTTGTTGTTGTGTTACTAACCTAAGTTCTCTACTAGTCGCTCTTGTAATGTACTGCGACTATGATTGTGTAAATTGTTTTTAATTATCACATTTAGTTTCAACTTATAAGTTAAAACTTAGTAAACTCCAGTCACTCTTTTATTTTTTATTTATTTTTTTAATTGGAGTAGATAGTACCTACAATCGCCCGGTCTCACACTCCACTCCTTTCTTTTGGACATTAGTAGAGGTGATCGCCTTGTTTCTTGTTTAGGAAGGGGTTCCCGGTTCATCTCTCTCTTTTTCGGTCTTGATGTCGGTTCGGCTGGAAACTTTTTGCAGTTGGTGTGTATGTCGGCAACGTCTCTTCATTCTGAGGGTACCGGGCTGGCAGTTTCCTGGTTGCTGCTTCCGAATGGTTGTTAGGAGCCCGAACTCTCGCGTAACGTCTTGAGAGGCTGCTCTCATCAACAGTTGAATAATATCTGGGTTCCTGTAGTGCGTCCCTGCATGAATTTCCGATGGGCAACCTCGAGGCCACATTATGCTGCAAGCGGGGCCATTCACCATCCTTCACCTGCTGCAATTAACGACCATCTGACCCTACTCTAGACTTCTCTCTATCCACAACTAAAACCAGCATGAAATTAAACAAACAAAACAGCAAGACTAAACCAGCTAGTCATAAATCGCCCAAACGTTATTTGCGTTTCCTTCACAAACATACGAGGTATTCGCAGTAACTTTCATAGTGCAGAATCATTCCTTCTAACTAACTCACCCGATATCTTAGCTATATGCGAGACTAACCTTGACCCTTCTATCCCCTCTTCGGAGCTGTTCGTTCCTGGTTACATTCCCCACTTCAGGAAGGACTCCAATAATATAAACTACAATATAACCACTTGTAGTAATTTATTATAACAATTTATTATATTTAAAATATTAACTCCAAGTCGGAAAAAATAAATAAAATATTAAAAAACAATCTTTAAAAAAATCTTGAATAATAATAATAATAAACATAATATTAAATATAATATTAATAAAAAAATATATATATATAATATATATAATATATATTATATTTTTATATATATATAAAAAATAATATATATATATATGTATCAAATATATAATATATAATATATATATATATATGTATCAAACAAAATTCATCTAAGACGTAAATAATAATAATAATAATAATAATAATAATAATAATAATAATAATAATAAAAGAGCAAGATTTTACAGACAAAACAAGATTTTTCAGACTGATACAAAGAGATTTTACAGGGAAATAGGTAAAAAAAGAATTGAAGTGACAGTACCCCCCAGAATGGAAGAAGTCACACAGTTCTGGGAAAAGATATGGGCTAGCCCTAAAGAACTTAACAAGGAAGTACATTGGATTACGCAAGAGATAGAACGAATGAAAAATAAACCCGAACAGACATGGTCTGGAATTACAGAAGATGATGTTAAATTTGCACTAAAAAAAGCACACAATTGGAAATTCCCAGGAATAGATAAAATTCCTAACTTTTGGCTATATTATTTAAATGCAGCACATAAAAAACTAGCGAAAGAACTTCAAGAAATGGTTGACGATCCCATTAAAATTCCTGCATGGATGACCAAAGGAATTACATTTCTTCTAACCAAGAATGGTGACACAAACAACCCGAAAAACTACAGATCAATTACATGTCTTCCGACAACATATAAACTATTAACATCTATTTTAACAAAACAGACATATCTATTCTTAGAAAGAAATGAGATGATACCGCTTGAACAAAAAGGGTGCAAACGTGGCTGTTATGGTTGTAAAGACCAATTGCTGATTAACAAAATGATCCTGGAAAACTGCTACAGTACAAAGAAAAATCTTAGTACAGTCTGGATAGACTATCGAAAGGCATTCGATAGTGTGCCACATGACTGGATTTTAAAGACTTTAAATATATACAAGATATCGCCCGTCATCATCAATTTCATCAAACAGTGCATGTCTATATGGAAAACAACCCTTTACCTCAATCATATAAATGGAACCTATAAGTCTGATGAAATAAACATCAAAAGAGGTATATTTCAAGGTGATTCTTTATCTCCCTTACTGTTCTGCATATCATTAATAGCACTAACCAGTCAACTTAATAAGACAGAATGTGGTTATAAAATAGGACAAAAGAAAATAAGCCATCTATTTTACATGGATGATTTAAAGTTATATGCTAAGAATGATAGTGAGCTGGAAGGTCTTCTACAAACTGTAAAATGCTTCAGCGAAGACATTGGAATGAAATTTAATTTGAATAAATGTGCTAAAGCTACAGTTTTACGTGGATCAATACAAGAAACATCCTCAATTAGCCTAGACCCTGCTGTAACAATAAAAGAATTGAAACCAGAAGAAGCTTATAAATACCTAGGTGTAAATGAGAGTGAAAACATTCACCATAAAAAAATGAAAGAAATAGTGCGTAAAGAGTACTATAGAAGGCTACGAATGATATTAAAAACTGAATTAAATTCACAGAACAGAGTTATGGCCATTAATAGCCTTGCAATCCCAGTTGTCCAATATAGCTTTAACATCTTAAACTGGACTCTAAACGACATCAGGCGAATGGATGATAAAACAAGAAAGCTTCTTTCTAAGCATAAGATGCATCATCCAAAGGCTGATGTAGACCGTCTATATATACCCCGTAAAGAAGGTGGAAGAGGTCTTATTCAGCTGGAATTGTCATACAAGACAACAACTATTGGCTTACTAACATACATAGAAACAACAATGGATTGGATGATACAATTAGTAAGGCAACATGAAGAAAGAAAGAAAAATTATTCAATAATAAAAGAAGGCAGTAAATTAAAACAAGATTTACAGTTAGTAGATTCTGTAGAAAAGCAGAACGGAAGCCAAGAGCCGGCTATTGCGGCAAAGAATATGAAAATGAAAGCCAAAGATAAAGCTCTTGAACAGATGAAACAGCGCTGGCAAGACAAACCTCTGCATGGCCAATATCCAGTACGTGCCAATAAATCAAATGTTGACAAAGTTAATACTCATCGATGGTTACGTGCATCTGGATTAAAGTCTGAAACTGAAGGCTTTATTCTTGCAGCACAAGACCAAAGTCTTTTCACGAGAAACTTTCAGGCAAATATTATGCATAATAATATGGATCCAAAATGCAGGTTTTGTGATAAACACCAAGAAACAATAGACCACCTAATCTCAGGCGGTTCTGTGCTGGCCCCAAATGAATATAAAAATCGCCACGATAGAGTTTGGCAATATTTACATTGGGCAATATGCAAACATTATGGAAAAGCTGTAGGCAAACACTGGTATGAACATCACCCAGCACCGGTTACAGAAATAGAAGATGTAACCATTCTATGGGATTACACCATCTACACAGACAGAAAAATTGAAGCAAACAGGCCAGACATTATTGTTAAAAACCAGAAGGAGAAAACTTGTCTATTAATTGATATGGCTTGTCCAGCGGATTGTAACATAGCAATCAAGGAATTTGAAAAACTGTCAAAATATAAAGACCTGGAAATTGAAATAGAAAAAATGCGGAAATTGAAAACAAGAGTTGTGCCAGTGATAGTAGGTGCACTTGGAATGATAAAAAACGGAACAAAACAACACATTGAAAGAATCCCTGGAAACCCCAGCTTAAGAGATATACAAAAAATTGTCTTATTAAGTACACTAAGGAAAACTTTATATATGTAATGCTGGAGATGATAGGGAAGATAGAAAAACATGAAATGGAGCCATAACAACACGCCACTACCTGCATTAGGTCTCCCCGCAGACTTGGTTGGTAGTGCGACCAAAGCAGAAATCGAAATATGATGAAAAATGACATAATAATAATACTCATTCTATCAAAACCGAAGAAAAAGTCTTAAAATATAAAAAAAATAAAAACGCAAAAATAAAAATATATAAAACTTTTGCTATAAAATGATTTTACCAGCACATTGCAGACTTTCCTCCAAAATAAACACTTTTTTAATATAAATTAATGTAAGTTGATTTAATTTTCGCTAACTCAAATCTCAATCAGGATTTATCTACACTATTTTATATTTATTTTTGTGTCCGCATTTAAATACCAATTCATTCCGTTGATTAAGGAGTTCCTTTGCATTATTATATTTTATAATCATCAATTTTTCTCGATCCATGATATCCGCAGCATTTTTCTGTATCACCACATTTCAGTGACTTCAAAATTTTCCTTCATATTCAACTAGACCATCCAGGAAAGACGAAAAAAAAGAAGAAAAAATGATAATTAATGCATAACCTATTTTGCCGATACAAATTTCTGTGAAAGAAATAGAAAAGTAAAGAGAAAAATACAAAGAATGAGTAAGGACTGAAGAAATCTGCTTCACAGATGAGACTTTCCATCTGCCGAGGAAAAGAAAACAAAAATAAAGCGAAGGAGAAAAAGGAAACATCGAAAAAATTAAATATACATAAGCATATAGTAAACAAAGAGAAAGAGAATCGAGAAACTTTTGTAAACCTCTGATAATTCCGTATTTCTGAATTGTTTAATTTGACATGTTTGGATTCTCGCTCGAAATGTATGTCAGTTGATTGCATACCAAATACTCTTCACCTTTTTTATACGAGAATACTACTTTTCTTTGTATTTCGAAATCCTCGTCTTATTCCCAAAGCTCGTATCATTTTTCGTTATTTTAATTCTAAATTAACTAAGATATATTATCTTGTAACATATTTACATACACAAAATTAAATATTTGTTTAATCCTCTACCGCATTATTTAGTCGTTTGATTTCCATTGTGTTTATTTGTGAAGGAATTATATCTCATTCGTGGTGTCTAGAAAAATCGGAAAGAAAACCGTATTTAAAATATATTTATACGATGCGTACTCCATTTGTTGCTATATTAGTAGTATAGACAGGTTCATAACTATATATATATATATTAATTCAGATATTTCAATCCAAGGGAAAAAAGCAGGAAGGTAAATTCCAAAAAACCCGATCCCAATTAATATTAAAAATTTATTTTAATATTAAAAATGATACAGGAAGAGAGCTCCATGTAATAAAATATTACAGAGCAAATATATATTAAAAAAGGATTAATTCAAAGATGTTGAATGGCCATTTCGATATGAAGATCCCCACGGGGGACGACACATCACCTCAGCAACAGAAAAAACCTTTCAGAAACTGGAGAAAAATTAGTCTACTTTTCCTTTTTAAATTTTAATATATAGATATATATATATATATATATATATATATATATATATATATATATATATATATATATTCAAAAGAATAAATATTTTTCATATAATCCACATTTTTTATTATATTACACTTTCTTTTATAGTGCATGCTTTTATTTGAAAATAATGTACCTTGTTTATTTTTTCAATTTTAAATAGACTCTTACCTCGATAGGCTGTGCATTTTATCAATCAACATTTTTTTAATGCGCTGTGGAATAAACGTTAATCATATATTATGTCTGTATTTATGAAATGATGTAGTATTTTAAATATTTACATCGTTCGAGCAGTTGTCCTCACCTTTTTTTCCATATTTACAATGTTTCAGTCTTATTACGCTTCAGCCTTCAATATATAAGTGGGGTATATCTATCTCGTTCCATATGCCATGACACTTCCAGATTTCATGTGATGTGTTATGAATAAAAACTTCTGTTTCAAATTCCAAGCACTTGAAGAATGTCAGAGAGGACAACGGCTGAAACGTCGTGAATATAGCAATAAATATTAAGACAAGGGTCTGAGTAATGTAAATAACTGAATAATCACTTTTTAAAATAAATTGTTTATTATATGAGTGTCCGCAATTAAAATCATGAGGTGCATATTAAACGGTCAGTTTTTATTCCTATGCAGCCGAAAGAATCTTTAAGAAAGGTCGCTGACCAAGTAAAACCTGAAAAATAATCCCCTGGAACTATATGGGGAAATATATATTTTTGACTCTTTCATTGACCGAATTAATAATTATTCTTTATATACACATTTGAGGATTTCCAAAATTATAGCACATAAACTTCTTCGCTACCTTAAATGGGTAAAATTACTTACACTTCCTTCCCATTCGTAACACTTTGCCTGGCAGTAGTAAACTCACTACGTTTCTGCTTTGAATGTAAAAATATTGTAAATTTTGTATGTATATAATTTCGTGATTATCGTAATTCAAATATTTGTCAGTGATTTATCTTTGAATTTTGGTCAATCATTTTTTCTTTTGTTACAGTAAACACGTAACAGTATGTATATATATATATATATATATATATATATATATATATATATATAAAGAGAGAGAGAGAGAGAAGAAAATTTAAAAACAGTTACCACTTTTACGATTTACGCGTTACTTTATGGTAATGAATTGAGTTCTTCCGGTGACTGAAGGGTGTATACACCGCATGCATATAACACGCTAATGTTTTTTTCTGACATTCCGTGCGCCTATGGTTTAGGGTGTAGCGGCAGCGATTATAACCAGATCTATAGAGTTTCGATCCCGGCTGAAAGCAAGTGGAAGTGTAGCCGCATTGAAGTGCTGTGATACAGCGAAACAGGCTTATATATATATATATATATATATATATATATATATATATATATATATATATATCTTACAAATAGTACAATCTTATGGGTTGGCTGTTCATTGTTTTTACTCATTTACTTTATTAAGGAGTGCTCGATACTTCGTAGAGTATTATATATGGTAATATATTCTATTATAAGTTTATAATAAAAACATAGTTATTTACTGCAACACATGTCTTGTGTTGAAGTGAAATTTGTTTTATTAGAAATTATAATAAAATATAACCATGTCTATATATATATATATATATATATATATATATATATATATATATATATGTGTATATAGTCATCCTCAGACAGATCTGTTTCGCTGTATCACAGCTCATCAGTATAGTTATACTCCGATTGTTTTTCACTCAAGATTGAAACCCGACCGATTTAGCCTCAGTCGGTGATTCTACCTCTATATATAGATGTGAGTTTGTGACCCTGGTTTTCACGCTTTTGCGATTGTCAGAGAAACCGATTTTTTAAAAAATTGGCTATAATTTAAACAATTAATCAGTTTGTCTGACGATCACAAGATCGTGAAACCTAAGGTTACATATTTACACCTATCTATATGAATATATTACCTCTATCAATGATATTGAGCTCTTTCAAATTAGTACCGCGCATATATAATATATAAATAAGATTATATATATATATATATATATATATATATATATATATATATATATATATATAAATCCAGATAGATAGATAGATAGATAGATAGATAGCAAGCAAATTTAAACAACTTGTTTCATACCTTCGTTTCCCCTTATACACGTTTGCATCATGCTTTGTATATATATTTGATTTTTTAAATCCTCATGAGACAGAACTGAAACTTGTTTTTTTTAAACGAGTGAATCTATTTTTAATATTGTTGCGTCAGTAAGTTTTAAAATAACAACTTCAGATTTTTGTCTTCTTTGCTGTAAAGCTAATTGGCAAAATTTAAGTAAATTATCTCTTGACGTTCTTTGTACCAGCCAGAACGAGATTAGTGACAATTAACTTACAATTTCTATATAAGGTGTAACGATTATCTTTCTTTCTTTTTAATCTTCTCCGTGTCAAGCCATTGAGTTTTTCTTTTTATCTCACGCATTTTTCTTTCTCCTTCCCTGAAAGTATTTAAAATATTTTCCTACAATTTTTATTTGTCAAACATATATTACTTCTTCTTTATAATCGTTTTTAAACATGTCAAACACTTTCCTTCATTCGATATGATCTCTCCGCTCTTTTCCCGCCTGTTTAGTTTCCCAGACATTTCTATTGCCTTCACCTTCGTTATTTCTCGATCACATTTTGTTAGTTCTGTCAAGCTTCCTGATTCTCAATCTATCCTTCAATTTCACTTATTTCTCTCTTATCTGTTTTCTGTACATTTCATAGCTTCCACCATACCTCTGTGTCCTCAAACGTCAATGCATATATTTACGTTCGCAGGGACACCAATAATTTTCCCGCTAAAGCCACTTACGTGTCAGCAATGCTAATAAACAAACGTAGGCTTTAGTTGAAACATTTGCATGCGAACACAATCGTACACTGATTTAATCATCAATAGCCAAGCGTACGGAACCAAGCAGCATCTCTTGAAAACTGTCTTCTCCAGATTCGATATCTGAACTGACACCACTTGAAAACACCTTGCCATAATGCTCACGTCATAAAAGCTATCAGTGAACCGATACAGCTGAGCACAGTTAATTATTCTGTTCGTTATATCAGGTTCAGCCAGCATCCATCTAATCCATATAAATGTCAGTTTGTATCTTGAGGTTTCTATGTCTTACTCTAATGTTGCAGAACAACAGTGTCTTCAGTTTCTCTAATCACTTATTACTAAGTCTTAAAAAGTGAGCCTTAAATTAGCTTTTCTTCCCATTAATTGTTAATCTGAAAGTTTTTGCAGGTTAAAAATAGGTAAATAATTGAATTTGAAAATTTATGAAGTGGTATAAACTTGTATTCTTTTCTAAGTATTTTCTAAACGTTACACCGTTTAATCGGGATTTAAAATCGAGTATTCTGAAAATTCAACCGGAAATCAGCAATATAGATCACAGAGTTATCATAATAAGCTCTAACAATCATTCACTTTGACAAATGCTGATTGGGTCGCTATATGACAGAATGCTTAATGATATGTTCTCAAGCAAAATGGAGGAAAAACACGTGGCTGTGGTTTTATTCATTTTCAAGGTACTTTTCAGCTTCGAATTTATAAGAGACTTTGGCGCGGTAATAAAAACATATATATAGCGTATTTAAACCCACAATTTAACGCATTATACCACATTAAAAGTTCAGTATATTCGTATCTATATTAAATTGTCTGTAGTGGTACAAAATGTTTTATAGATTAAAACCGGACATTTTAGCTGTATTATATAATATACAATATCAGAAAAAATCACTGTAACGTCGTGAATATCCAAAAAATACCAACGAAAATAAAATAACAAAAAAAATGCAAACCAGACCAGTAGAATACAAAATAAATGTAAGTACGTGCGCAATGTCTATAAAATGAGGAAAATGCTACAAGAGAATTGGCAAGATCAATTAGTGAGTGATAACCTTTGACACAACAAGGGACACTTGGTGTAATGTTTAGTAACTTTTTTCCCACTAGATCAATTAAGATTAAAAAGAGATTTCGGTCCTCAGTGGTTATCTCGAACATTCTACCTTGTATCACACCTTACAAAATCACCATTACACTTTGCGAGTGTGTAATATAATATGTAATTTATATTGCTGATCATCTGTTATTATTTTTCATTTCATTATTTTATTGGCTGTACATATACTTAAAAGCATTTTCTTTTTATTTCACTGGCTCATTCGCATTGGTTTAAGATATTTTGCATATATCTATACATATATTAATTGGTATTCTTCTCTGTTGATATTAAGCAAGGAAAATAAATTTTCCACATATGCAATTAAGAAATTAAATTACCGGAATTCTCTACCATAAATATAGAAATTAAATACAAAACCAATACTTAATGATTATATGTAATACATGCTTGGTCGATCATGTCTCAAAAGAAACATGACTGAGTGGGCAGAATATTTTCTCGCACTAGGTTGCCATTACTTTATGTGGTAGTCTTGTTGCCAAATAAGGCTATAGAACCGAATCATTCCTGCTATTTAACCTATAGCTGGAAAGAGAAACGATGGATTAATACCTTTCATAAGGTTATTTGCGTGTTAGTTAATGCAATGAATTCTACTGGTATTATGAACATGGCTCTCTAATTTCTCGTTCCACGCCGATATCCACTGACCACTTAACATATATAATACTATAATCCTGATTACAGAGTGTCTTTATTATAAGTAGGTGCTTAAGAGCTTTTGGTTTAACTCACTTATTAAAATCTAAAGAAAGCATCAAACATTAAAACCTATTTTCGAAGAACATATTGGTTGCAGTTCAAGTATCCATTTGTATATGTAATAAATATTCCCAAACGTTGTTTTTCAATGGCAAAATGCTCAAAATATAACATATGAAATAAGAACAGAACCATAAATTTCAGGATACATTCACTAATGCAATTATCAAGAGACGAGATTTCTAACACATGACATTGAGGTAATTAGAAAAAAAATGCTATGAAGTAAAATGGCTAGAAGGTTTGATTTTCAATCGTTTCTTAGAGAAAACACCTAAGGTAATAGATAGATAGATAGATAGATAGATAGATAGATAGATAGATAGATAGATAGATATTGAACAGACTGAGATAGATAGATAGATATTGAACAGATATAGATAGATAGATAGATAGATAGATAGATAGATAGATGGATAGATGTACATACATCAATTAGTTATAACCCTAAAGCATTCATTTTGAACAACTCGTTACATAGGCCAGCATAACTTTCCTAACAGTCGGTGCATTTAAAACCAGGCTTCTACATTAATCAGCCAGATCGAACATTTTACAGAGAAATCAAACCTCAGCTAATTACTAAAAGAACTTCTTTATTAATACGCCTTCAAAAAGGTAAGCACATACATACACGCATACACAAAAAATATCTGTAACTATACTATCTCCATCACTATTCTCCCTCTCCCTCTCTCTCTCTCTCTCTCTCTCTCTCACTATATATATATATATATATACACACACTACGCCTTTCTGATCAGACATGTATATATATATATATATATATATATATATATATATATATATCTGATCCTAAAAGCGTGGTGTTATGGTAACGGTGCTTAAGGACTCTGAATGAAGCCACTTGACTAAACCTTAACTGTTTTGTTTAAGTCACTAAGTTAAAACGTTTTCACTCACTTGTGTCGTTCACAGGAAAGTGTGTAGCGTGTGGTCGTCTCAACAAACCATCAGTTACCACAGATAGAGCGACTGTTTCTGCTCGCTCACAACATTCTCTAAGTCTGACAACAACAATATTTCCCAGATATTGCTGCTTGGTAAAGTTTTTCTTCAAAAATTTAATCCTTCCTGAAATTATTAGCATTTCAAGAAGGCGGGGATATTCAGTCGAAAGCAGCGAGACACATATACTCCCTCTTTTTTACCGTGACCTTTAAAGGCGTAGGCGGTCATGGCCTTTAACATCACCCTCTCTCTTGTAACTTTTAACATTACTTCTCCTGTTATAACACTCAGCCCGCGCTCGGCCATCCAAGTTATTTGCTACTCGATTTATTGTCCGACATCAACTGCACCACAACGTACATTATTACATGCTCAAAAAAACTTCAGCTGTCTTTTCCTGATGTTAAATATCATTTCCACTACCGTGAGAATCTTATGCAAATTTTTGTCGTTGGTCAAATCTTCTGTCAAATGTATCCTCATCAACCTTCTGTAAAACCACATTTCGGTCGCTTCAAGTCACTCCTTCATAGTTGTTAAGAATTTCTAGCATTCATTGTCATATTGAAAAACAGACATCACAAAACATTCCAGTACTTTTTCCTTGTTTCCATCGAAAAAGTCCCTGTCTTACAATACTCATCTCAGCTTCTGGGAGACATTCTTTACTAATTTAATTCACCTTCGGAACTTCGTGTCTCACTTTTTATTTTCCATTAGAACACTTCACTAAGCAATCAAGAATATTCCAGCAATTCTTCAATCACTGGAAACGACACTGGATAAAGTATCTGGTATCAGAAGATAATACTTCAAAAGATATTACTGCTGAATTATTATGTATTGTGTTATTTTAAAAGTTCTGTTATATATATATTGCAAACATTATGTTTGCTTATTTTAATAAAATTCGTTCGTACTCACGGATATTCTTTTGTGTCTTATGAATTAAATATTTAAGAAATGCGCAGTAACTTTTACAGTTTTTTCATTATCCATTTATCGATGTCCACAATTACTTTCGATCTCCTTTCGAAATCCTGTTGTTGTGTTTATAAAAATACTGTAAATTTATTTTTTTGCTTCATATGTAATAGCTGACAGATTGTTTAGCTATTTCCTTTAAAGCATGGGGTCCATAAAGTTTGTGTGAGGCTTAAAAAATTTATAACTTTATTTGTATTTGCGATAGAAATAATTTGTAAAAAGGTTTTGAAAGAAGTAAATCTCTATATTTAATTTTTATTGAAATTTTATTTAATTTTCACAAGTCTTCCATTATTAGCAATACAAATGGTAATATGATTTTGTAGTTCATATGTATTTTACATATCTAAAAATTGTTGCAAAATTTCTGGTGAAGAATTGTTAAATGGCTATACTCAAAACTAGGTACATTAAAATTTATAACACTTTTTACAGATTATTACTATCACAAATGAAAATATAGTTATACGATTTTAACTACACACGGTATGTACATGCTGTATATTATTAAACTTTATTTTTATTAGGATACATGGGAGTTATATTAGTGCGAATGAGATTTTTTGTTTTTGCATCCTGATTTCAGTTAAAATGCATTCGGTTGACATATGAGTGTGATACATTTAGAGTCTTTTTGTGGAAGTACCTTATTCCGTTTTATGTGTGTTGAGATTTTTTATTTATCGTCTGATTTGTCCATCAACTATATGGTTTGGGAACTCACTATTACATATTTTAGTTCAGAGTAAAAAATATTATGAAGGAGTTAATTTGTGCTCGGTTAATTAAATTGTGTTTAAGTGTTATTTCAAAGGAATTACTTAAGATTCAGTCATATAGTTGAGCCAGAGGTTTTACCAATTGATTTTTTTATGTATACGTGTGACGGTGTTTGAATGGGCTCTACACAGGGCCCAACGTTCAGCAACCTCTTCATTAGCTACCTAGAAAATAATGTATTTACCACCATTAAAATACTCTCCATCTATGTACTATATAGTAGATGTATTCTTACATTAGTTAAAACCAGAGTAGAGGTATTCTGTCTTGAACTTCACATAAGAAATTAACAAAGATAATGAATTGCTTTCTTTGAAATTTGATTAGAAATTTTGAGGAATGTTGATAGTAAAATGATACTTTGCGGCAAGTTTCAAATCTGCGATTCTTAATAAAATCCTTGTAACTGACACATATTTTCTTAACAAAATATCTCATAAAACATCCGGCAAGTATAAATATAAATATATAAATATACTGTTTAATTGAAACTAAAGAGAATACCTACCCAGAAACGATTATTGCTTAAAAGAATGTTCAAACAAACAAATTAAATATGTCGATTGTTTAATTATCGATTACATTTCGGTAATGTTAGGAACTTTCCGTCATATATATATATATATATATATATATATATATATATATATATAATACTATGTCTGTGTAAGTGTTTATGTTTGTCAAAAAAATAAGAGATAAATAAAATATATATATATATATATATAGTAAAGATAAAAATACTGGAAAATATTTACGAATATCACGTTTAGTGTTACGTTTCTGTTGGTTCAAATCTCTTCTTTTCTTGGGAGATTGTCTTGCATTCGCTGACATATAGCAGGAAAGATATCACACAAGAGTTCAGTACTCTTTTCTAACTCTCAATACTGTGCTTAGCTTTTGAAATGCGTCAATGACTATGCAAAGGATTCTTTGGCATTTGCATATTCCGTCCCCTGCGGAACAGGAACATTCCCAGATATTTTCATTTAACCCCTTTCTTGTTTTTTGAATCCCCAAATTGTTGTTTTCTCTTTAGGCTCCTGTTTTTACTCGTGGCATAAGGCAAAACAATTTGCTTGTCATTTAATATTTGATAATTTCCATCAGAGGAAAAAACATTTCGCAAATGAAGATATTTCCTTTATATATATATATATATATATATATATATATATATATATATATATATATATATGAATGATAAAACATACTTTTAATCTATTGCATATTTATAGATACAATTGCATGGTATCGGACATTGTTTGTATATAAATAGAAAACTGTGCACTACAGGCATCATGGAACGGGAATATTTTGTTTTGTGCTTCAACACAAGAATATCATCAAAATTTCGTTGAAGTATGAAACAGACTGTTGTTGCTTGGTCTCTCTCTCTCTCTCTCTCTCTCTCTCTCTCTTTCTCTCTCTCCGTATTCCGTATATATATATATATATATATATATATATCGGGTTTCAATCCTGGGTAAAAAGAAATCGGCTTTCTAACCGTACCGATGAGCTGTGATACAGCTAAAAAGATCTGTCTGTGGATGACTACATATATATATATATATATATGGAAAATTCTATAAGACCGAGATGAAGCATGAAAAACCAAAACAAAGTGTGTTTTGGGTGTACATAATGCAGATTTAAGTGAAGATGGTATAATTATGGTTCCTCTTTTAAGCTAGTCGCTTACGAACATAGTACATACTAGCTAGCTACTTGCTGAATCAGAAAGAAAAATTTGGAAAAGCCTTAATATATGTTGGAGTATTTTGAAAAAAAAAACCAACATGTATAGTATTGGATATAAAAAGTGCAGATGGCGTCAGGTGAAAAGCTGGCGATTTTTATATCCAAACCAAGGCAACATTTTACATAAGAAACCTGAAATACTTACAGCCTGCAAATAAGCAAAATATCTGGTAAGACAATAAGAAACAGGATGGAAGTACAAATATTCTATTTTTCTTATTTCCTTCTCCCTTTCACATAGTCTTTCTACTATTACTATGCACCCTCCCACACATTAAATTTCCTATTTATACTATCAGTATATATATAAAGAGATAGAAAAACGACTGACCTATTTACTGCTTGGGGAAGCCTCAGTCTTGTTGGAAACTGTGGTAGCGGAAAACTTTAGTGTTCTTATACGTGCATTGTTTTAGCAGTGTATATCGTTTTGGAAAGAGCAATCGGAGATATGGGTTCAAATTCCAGTTGAATTCGTTACATTCACCTACGCGCAAATAGCCCTACGAAAGATATTAATCCAGCTTTCCCCCTTTGGCCGTGGGTTAAATACCAGGACAGATTGGGTTCTACAGCTAAGGTTAGCAACCAATCTACCGCAGAAATTAATAGTAACCTACTTCGGGAAAATCTTCTGTGAAGTCCGTTCTGTCTCTCTCAAGACCTGATCGCCCAAGCGACTGTCTGATTGTCATGTTTAGAAATAATCTTGTGCATATATTTTGATATCTTAAGTGTGATCTTTTTAGTTTTTACTTTTTAAACATACATAAAAAATCTCTGTTTTATATATACTAAGAAAGAGTTTCTCATATATTACTCATAATCTGTTTTAATAAATTAATATATCTTTTTGAAAAAGGTTTTTGGATGTTTTTCTGCAAACATCGTCTTGTTTTTGACATTGTATATTTCCTTCTCCCACTCTGGTTAACATTCAAATCTACAGTTTGAGAATAATCTGAGAACCCTAGATATTATGCCTGGATTGGTCATCGGACGCTACAATTTTAACAATGTAAGTCACGTAGATAATATAGAACTTATAGCAGATACGGAAAGGTAAATCTCCTACAGAAGGTAGCTAAAGAGAGTGAGAAGAAAGGACTACAAATAGAGTGAAAGAACACAGAATGCATCTTCATCAAAGGGCAGGCGAAAGTGCCAAATACAGGCGGGGGATAATAAAATCAAGCAGGTACAGAAGCTTAAATATCTGGTAACTTTTCTAGCAGAAAACGGAAAATGCTACACGTAAATTCGTAGGCGAATTGGCACGGCAAAAGACGCGCTCTATATGCTGAGAAGATTATTAAGAATGTTTCGCTAGAAACAAAGAAAAGAATACTTGATTGCCCTGTGATGTCAGTTCTACAATATGTCCGTGAATGCTGGATAATATCATCAAAGATGAAGGAAACACTTGAAACAAATGAAATATGGTTCTACAGAAGGATGCTGCGGATATCATGGATCAAGCATGTAAGCAATGTCAAGATTTTGGAGAGGCTAAAAATGAAAATGCAATTAATACTGAACATCAGGAAGAGACAACTAAAGTTCCTGGGACATGCAATGAGGAAGAAGGGCTTGGAGAACCTGATACTAACAGTCCATGTAGAGGGAAAAAGAGACAGGGAAAAACAGCGGAAAACATACTTGAAAGGCCTGAGCAGGTGAATAACAGAACCGATATTGCTGATAAAACGAACTAAGAACCACCAGGGATAGGGAGATGTGGAAAGCCGTGATCGCTTACACCCTAAAAGGGATATGGAAAAAGAAGATGTTTTCGTAGTGAAAATTGTTGCGAAAAGAAACATAAAAGTCTAAACTGGAATTTAAACACAGTCTGTATATTCTAATTATGTGTCTCGTTAAAATTATTCACCCACGAGCATTTAGATTCTCATATAGCAAACAGTGTATTGATGTTAATTTCCCTTCTACATTTTTATGTTATTACATACACACGCGCACACGCACACACACACACACACATAACACAGAGTGTGAGACAGAACGAGAAAAAGAATTATAGCTACAAAAGACAATATTTCATATGTTCACACGTAGTGTATAATTATATAGCAATTCTCAGACAAGTTCTTACATTGTGAACCAATCTACTTTGCTATCATCTTTATTTTTTATGAAGCAATCGATATATTCCGCAGTTCTCATATTTCCCCTTTTATGGTGTGTTAGTTAGGAGGTCATCACGAACATTTAATATATTTCATGATTGTAATGAGAATCTCTGGTGCAAATTCCAGCGGCTGGGAATATTATATATGTCAAACAGATACAAAAATGAATAACTCTCTATAATTTACTCTTCAGGGATATAATTTTCGCTCATAAGAAACAAGGAATCATGTAAGTCATATTGTTTTTAGAGTATCTTTTGATAGTATCACAACGCCATCATTGTCTAAGCTCCATAAAACTCTATGTTATATCAGACGAATAGTCTCCGAATTTGAAAGATGCAACATTATCATTTGAAGATCGGACGTAAAGTTCATAGTTTTGCCAAGATACTCTCATGGAACATAACCAAATGAGATTTATTTTAAAACATAGTTCCGTTTCTTCTTTAATATACCGTTTCCCTTCAGAAAGTAGGGGTTCATGTCCCTCCAAATCGTCCTCTCTCTTGTATCTCTTAATACATTTTATCTTTTTATATCTCTAAACCCTGCTTTAACATACATTTGCTTAAGTCCATCAAGTATGTCATGTACTGTATTCCCCTGTCTCTCTATCTCTCTATCCATCCTGGGTGTATCAAATTTTCCAAGCCTATTTTCTACATTACATGTCCCAGAAACTTCAAATGTTTCTTTCTGATATTATGAATAAATTTCCTTTATGTTCCCATTCTCTACAAAACCTCTTCGTTGCTCTTATATTCTGTCCATGGTATCCTCAGCATCCTTCTGTAGAACTACATTTCTGTTTCTCCGAGTCTTTAATTCATCTTTGTAGAGATTTTCCATTATTGCTTAGTATATAAAAAGAAAGATATCATGTAAGAGTCTAGTTATTTTTTATTTCTATGCTGCAAAATTTTTTGTAGGATAATATTTGCTTAACATTTGGAATGCGTCTTTGTCAGCCCCCGTAAAACCTTCCGATCTCAGCGTCGTACATTACGTCCTTTGTTAGTACACATCCCAGATATTTAAATTTCTGAAGCTGTTTCATTTTAGTATCCCCAATTTGTAATTGGCCTTTTGGTTCCTCTTTTTGCTGATCCCCGTTTTTTCTTTCTTAATGTGTTGTGTCTCTTCAGGACGTAAGCGATCATGAACTTCCATTTACCTATACTCCTTGTCCTCGTGGTCAATCAGTCAGTTAAGTTTCACACGTGATACACGCTTGGGCGATCATGTCTCGAAAGAGACATCACTGACTGGGTAGAAGATTATCCCGCAGTATGTTGCCATTGCTTTCTGCGGTAGACTGGTTGCCGACCAATTAATTAACCTGTTAATTGACCTGTTAATTAACCCATAACTCGAAGGAATAGACGGATTAATACCTTTCCCAAGGGTATTTGCGCGTAAGTGAATGCAATAAATTTAGCTGGAATTCGAACTCGGCTCCCCGATTTCTCGTTCCGAGCCGATATCCAATGCACCACAACGCACGTCCTCGTGGTATCTCTCCCAAATCTAGGTCTACCTTCCACCTGCATCAAGTATATATCTCGTTACTTTCTTCTGTCTCTTTTTCCCTCCATGCCTACTATGTCCATTAAATTCTTTAATCTCTTTTTCCTCATGAAGTGTTCTATAAACTTCAGCTGTCTCTTCCTGATATTACGTATGCTTGTTTTTTGTTTGAATTCTACCAAATTTTTCTCGTTGGTCACTTGTTCGGTCCACGGTATTCTCAACATTATTCTATAGAACCACGTATTTGTTTTTTCGAGTCTCTCCCTCGTCTTTGATGTGATCATCACACATTCGCTGCCATACAACAATAATCTAGATTAAACTATTGGTTCGTGAATTTTGCTGATATCGAAATTGTATATTCAATCACTGAACTCGAGGAAACATTTATTTCTTTTTCTTACACTTTCCGCTGCTGCTGTTGAAGACATGCTGTCACTTGTCCTTTTTATTTATTTACCACATTTACTTATTAATTTATCGCATTTATTTCTCTGACAGGTAGATCGTCTCTTTGTTTTACGTCTTATCAATATTCTGTGGGTTATTTAAATGACTTTTAGATTGTAAAAAATAATTATTTTTAGCGGGTTTATATTTTATTAACTTTTCCTTTTAGAATAAAATCTTGATTTCATATATAAATACTATCATTAATGACATAGATTGCGAATTTGTCTGGCACAGAAGAACCTAATTACATTCTGAAATGCATCAATGTCCAGTCTTGTTTTAGTCTCATATTCTTTCGATCCATTTTTTAAGTTAGCCAAATAAAAATTAGATTCGTGTAGAAGTGGGTAGAAAGAGCAGGGATCCAAATATGTAAACTACATTCTACCCCATCGACGATGACTGTTTACTTCGCCATTACAATGCCTTGCTGTGTCTTCTCGACAGTGGTAGAGGTTGACAGAGGTCCTGATGATTTGCTTGTACGGCATACTAGTTTGGCCAATTTTTAATTTCTCGAACATGTTATACACACTTCTAGCAGGGAATGCACTGTCGCCGTAATATGTTAAAAGACTCGGATAAATTTAAGAAACCGTATCACTGCTCTTTGTTCGTTCGTGGTGCACATTGCTATCACAGCGGAAATGTTTGTCCCGTAACAGCAGTAAGACAAATGACACGAACAAACTCAAACTTCGATTAGGGGACCAAAATAATACCAACTATAAGCACGCATGAACAGAAAGCAATGTGACAAATCTAAAGATATGTTACTGTGAATGTGCTTATAATTTCGACTTACCTTCGTAATTCTGTTTAACTCATAATCTATCGACGTCATTTTGTTAAAAATTATACAATCACATAATTGTCCGTTTTTTTCTGAAGAGCACACGAACAAATGTAGCCTTAAGGCTATCATTACTTAGCTGATCCATTTACCGTTCAAATACGTATTTCTTGATGTCTATATCTGAATTAACACTAAATTGATCCTTCACTACCAATCATTCTCTACTGGCCACAGACATTCACCCAAACTGAGAATTGTTCATGCCCATGCATCTAGGGATAAACAAGGATTTCTAACTTTATCTTTAGAAAGGTTGCTGACGAGATACGGAGACAGGCATTGGACGTGCGTAACCATAAGTCTTAACGCAATGTCTTCATCGATCGGCAGGTTGATATTCTTAAAGACAGAATATGTTATAAGACGAGGTATTCTTTTTTTGTTATTTTTTCTTGCAAAATAAATTTTTTCCCCTCTGGGATGAAATTATTAAGAAGCTTGTTAGTAAGAGGAAATCTTTTACACTGGCATTCAAACAGGCCCAACTCCAAAACGATTTTATCATTTTATCCAGAATCAGGAATTCTACAAACGTTCCAGGTATTTAAGCGATCTTATCAGTGTTTCATAACGTAATCCATTTAGAGGCTTTTGAGATCATTGCCGGTATTAACGTCAATTTGAAGCACGTTAGCAGTAGTCGTTGTCAAACGTTTTTATTCAAAGATGAAAAGAAACCATAAATCAATATATAACACATAGTAAAACAATATATATATATATATATATATATATATATATATATATATATATATATAAACAAAAAATGTATAGTTATTGTTTGATTTTTTATTCATCCTCATCATTAGAAAAAAGAATAATTATTTGAGGTTATATTTAATCTTAGATTATCCACATTTTGACTAAGCATCTGATACTACCTTCATAATTGAGAAGTTTTTTTTAAATATTTGTCAGAATTGAACAATCTGAATAATGAAATTATTCTATCGATAATCTAAGCAGTAACATCATAACGAATATGAGTTGAACTAGGTGAACTGCAGCAGAAATATTGAAAAAAAATTAGCGGATGTCCTGATATGATCAAAACGTGTGGAGGGTCGTGCTATAGTATGGGATCTAAAGTAATCAGAGTGAAGTTGCTTGCCAAATATAGACCTTCAACTCTGTCTCGTATATACATTAGGTTATAACGTTATCGTTAAATTACTTTGTTTGTAGTTGTGTCGCGAAGGAAGGTGTGTAGAGTGTGGTCTCATCACATCACAGAGTTTTCATCAGCAATTATGGCTTGTGCCGCAGTTTTTGCTCATGATGAATATTCCCCAGGTTCGTAAACCACCATATTCTCAAGATATCGTACCTTGTAAAATTTGCTTCTGTAATATTCAACTCTCACTTTAAATGAAAAATCTTTGTAAACATACATGAAATGCAAAAGAATAGGTGACGGTACAGCTGTTTACATATTACCAAATGAGTTCGAGGAATGCTTCCATCAATAAAAACGCCTTTTTTTTTCTTTTTTTTTTTGAGTTCGAATTCCAGTTGAATTCCTTGTCTTCATTTGCACACAAATACCCTTCGGAAAGTTCTTAATCCGTCTCTTTCCTCCAGTTATGAGTTCAATAATAGAACTTATTGGGTTCTATAACTTTGGCTAACAGCCAGACTAAAAGAAATGTCTATGCAGTTAATGACTCTTTCATTGATTAATTATCAAAAGCTAATCAATCATTTAAACGATAAGTTACGATCGTGGCAGAGAAATATATCATTTGGTGTCGAGCTACATTGAAAACTTCTATTTAATTATTATTTTTTTAAGAGAAATATAGCTTTATTTATAAAAAAAATCATGATTACCGTTTTCTTCTTTCATAGAAAGTCATATCAACAATCAATATGAATCTGTGCTGCCTTTCTTACATATATGTCAAATAAAATTATTTGTGTATATATATATATATATATATATATATATACTAATTTTTCTCCAGTTACTGAAAGGTTTTTTCTGTTGCTGAGGTGATGTGTCGTCCCCCGTGGGGATCTTCATATCGAAATGGCCATTCAACATCTTTGAATTAATCCTTTTTTAATATATATATATATATATATATATACTTATCCGCAGACAGTTCTGTTTCGCTGTATCACAGCTCATCAGTACGATTAAATATCCGATTGCATTTTTTTTTACCCAGGATTGAAAATCAGAACGAATTTTTGTCAGTCGGCGATTCTACCTCTTAGCTATGGGCGCTCGGCAGAAGGTGGCAGACTTTTAGCGTATGATATATCATGCGCCAATTGTTAGAGTGCTTTAATTCATTATTGAATGAGCGATGAGTAGATACTAGAGTAGCTATTGTTTTTTTCAAATTTTACTAGAGTGCCCAGTCAGGGTGTGAGACCTTAAATAGTCATCAGCAGAGAGATCTGTTTTGCTGTATCACAGCTCATCAGTAAGGTTAGCCAGCAGATTGCTATTTTTTTTACCCAGGATTGAAATCCGACTGGTTGGCGTCAGTCGTCGACTCTACCACTGTGGACGCTCGGGGAGGCAGACATTTTTAGCGTATGATGTATCGTGCACCAAGATAGATGTAGAAAGAGAGAGAAAGAGAGAGAACGTGAAGGAGATACGTACATACCTGAATATATTGATTTCTTTTTATGGATTTAAAACTCTTTACAGGTTATTAAAACCAGAAAATATTTTCACATTTTAAGAAATTTGAAGAAGTAATATAAATTTACTCACATAACCCCTACTAATTATCAATAGCTAGTGGAAGGCTTAAATATGAATTCAAAAACTTTCTCAAATGAATTTACGCATAAGTCAATAAAACGAACCTGACTGGAATTGAATCTCCATTTTCCAATTAAAAGTTTTATTCATTTTACAACTTGCAAATCTGAGCTCACTTTCGATATTGCTTAACTTCGGTGATTATACGAGATCTGCTGTTTCAACGTGAAATTATCAGCAACAGATAGTAGATGATAGATAAATATATATATATAAATCCAAATAACTATTTGTATTAAAATTCAAAACACTACATCTGTCTCTTTAACATTTTATTATATATTTCCAATATTCAAATGATGTGCATGTGTGCTTTAATGGCAAATTCTGGTACCTTCGTGTAATAGCAGTCTTTTCTTGCTAGAACAATTACAATTTAGTAGTGAGTTCGATCGTTACTGGGTACCCAATACATTCGGCCTCGTGCCACTACTAAGCTGTGCTTAGGTCACCATTGATCATTAAATTGATCAAAATTCATGATTTCTATTCAAATATGATTTTCTATTCAAATTTTTAAACTATCACAGTCATTTTCAGGTATAAGGTTTTTAATATGACAAGCAAAATTTATGTGAAAAAATTATGACGAATATGTTTGAAAAAGTCGGATTCTAAGAATTTAAACATAGTATATATAACAGCTCTACTTGCCTAAGATACATGGATATCCTCATATTTCATCCTCAAGATACAAACATACTAAACATAATAATAAAATTTATTAATGTTGAACCTACCATCGAATTCACATATGAATTTAAGATTAACAACGCTCTACTTTTTCTTCGAATACTTATTAATACGAAACATTGATACATTAGACTTTAATGTGTACCGAAAACCCATGAACAAAAACTACATAATGAATTTCTATACCCAGCACAACCAGAGAATAAAACCTTGACTAATCATAGGAATTTAATCTAGAACTCTTATAATATGTAGCCCTGAATATCTAAATGAAGAAGAGAAATATATTGAGAAATCATTGAAACTGCACCAGCCACAACAGACTGTTATCCTGAAAAATAAAAGACGAGCTTACAAAATCAATAAATCACACCAAAAAATTATGCTCCCAACAAAAATTACACAAATTTCATAATCCTACATGCCAGTAACATTCTAACTGAACTCGCAAACAAATTATCCATCCCTAACACTAGAATCGTTACCACCAGTTTCTTGGTAATATAATAAAGAGGAAAATAACCGAAACACCATTTCCAGTGCTAGAATTTATCAGATAAAATGTCTATAGTGCCAAAACATTTACTTGGGGAACACATCAACACAGTAGTAATTCCTCACACACGCCCACACGCACACATATATAAGAACATAAAATATCCAAACAAATATAAAATTATTGCAAAATCTCACTACATTTCACAGACCTATACGGAAATGACGTCTTTAAAAGTTTCTCATATTCACACACATACACATATATATATTAACGTTACTGTCCAATATACACCTAGACAGACAATCATTTCTTCATGAACATACACTACTGCACGTTTTCCTATCAAAATAGTTCTCACACATATTTTTTAAAATTATCTGTAACTTCAAACACATATCTTATTAATAAGAACATACCTAAAATCATAACATACCAGAATTAGTTGTCTCTGTTTTTTTTTATTGTCATTTCCCTCATGATCGCTGACCAAGTTTTTATAAAAGTGAAATATATTAGATTCATAATAATCAAGGTGGTTTAGGCGGGTAGATTAGATGGTCTGGTAAGGGGTGATGTGGTTGCAGAATATGTTTAACTGTCACAACTGGATTCTTTTGATTGTGTGACATGATGCAAATTCCAGTTTTCAGAAAGAGGTGCTTCTAGCAACCAAAATATTGAGCCAAGGCAGCATTACCGTCTCAAGGTATTGGATATAGGGATCTGATATTAGTCTGAAGCCATCATTATTAAGTAAGTAATTACTTTTCTTATCAGAATGATCAGAGCGAGGTTTTCTGAGCAACCGTAACTTCGTAATATATCCATATGAATAAAGTATGTGTGCATTTGTTTAAATAGGCGTTGTAACTGAAGAGGCACTTACTTCAAAGTAATTGTACACGGTGCTATTTAAAATCTCTATTTTAGCCTTCAATACTTAACAATAATCAATCGGTTGTGTGAAGTACGAAACGTGGGTTAACTGGGTAAGGCGCCTGACTGCATCATTAGCTTCTTTGCCAGATGTGTGGCTGTACGTAAACGCCGACAATAGTTTCAAAAGCATACTACATAGACAATAAGAAAAATGATTACCTTTATAGTATATCTAAGTTATATTGTTACCACCATACGATGTGACTCTTTTCTTTCAAGGATATCTTCAACAAAATATTCTATTAAAACATATTTACAAACCTTCATTTACCCAAATAAATGACTGCCATTATGCGTACAGAGAAACTTTTAATGCGTTAGTTCATTATATTTTCATCTTATTGCACATGTCTTTCATTTTCCACTTCAAAATTTAGGAAAGAGGGCTTACAATATTTGACACCCACAAGACATTGAAGAAAAAGCAGATAGTAACTCATATCATATCTAACAGCCTTGTGTATACTTTTGGCAGGAGGCATTAGGGAAGACAGCAAAATTTATAATTTAATAATAATTACAAAGTAGAAAAAAATTGTGGAGAGCCATGATTTATATGTTTATAAATAAATAATACGTGGTGATTCTGGGCCAAATGTTACGCGCGGATGTAAATATGCAAAAAGAAAAAAGTCAACGGATGCTAAGATATATTTCTTTGTGATTTAAATAAGTGTACACTGGGCTGTATATTTTAATGTAATGATGCACATAAATGAAGTATCTCTTAAATTTTAAACTGTTATCTATTTGATCTAGTGAAGTTAGGCCCGCGGTAATAATGTCTGTATCTAGCTCAGTGGTTCCTAGACTGTTCAGCGTGACTCATGCTTGTGTCAGAACAGGATAGCTGGTGAGGCGGAATGATTGAGATTAATTAGAAATTTAAAAACACGCTTAAAACTTTCATATGCTAAAATTAAAAATGATTTTAAAATTTAAAATATTATTATAGATAACTTGTAATTGCGCTGCGTCGAACACAGTATAAATATTATAAATAATTATTAAGGAAGCTTATCATTGTGATATTTTTCCATTCCATTATTAAGAGAATGATAATTAGGGTCTTCAAATTGGCGAAGAGAGTTATTAATGATAATATACTGACTTTTGTTTTTAAAATTATCTCTTAAGCTTAAGGTTTCCTTTGTGTTTAAATGTAGTTTATTTCACATAAAATCTAATGAGGCACGAGAAAATATTCATTACCAAATTAAGGCCCAGAAAAAACAGTGTAGAAACTACTGATGTATTTAATATCTCACAATCTATTTTCAAGATACAATCTGTTACTACCATGACGTGGACCATTTCACACAATTAAAATGCTATTTATGGTTGTAAAATATAAATTTCGTTAGAAACAATTAAAGGACCACAAAACTCTCAAGAAACTGCACTCAGTATTTTCTGTTTTAGCAGAAACAAAAAAAAATAGTACTGAATTGTTATGTAATACCAATCCTTCTATATGGCAGCAAATGCTGAAGAATCTTCCAAGAATGAAGAAAATACTTGAAGCAACCGTAATATGGTTCTACATAAGCATTAGGTGGATACCAGGGATTAAAGATATATGTAAACAATGAGGTTTTCGAGAAAACTAACACCAGGAAGAGACAGGTGAAAATTCCAGAATACATAATGCAGAAAGATAGCTTTGAGAAATATACATGAACAGCTTGGTGAACATAAGTAATTGGATAGCGTTTCAACGGTAACGAAAAGACAAATGATTTATTAACTCCTGAAGAGAAACAGTAGGTTGAAGTATAATATGTAATTGTAACCCAGGAAGCTTTACGGGCTCATTTCATGGTACGTCCTAATGATACTGACGCGCTTAGAAAATTGAAATCATAATTGGGTTAAAAATTTCAGGTTACAGATTCAGCACTTCAAAAAATAAATGAAACCTGGAAGATCACGAAGCGCCTAATTTTCTGGGTGATGGAAAAAATTTTAGAAATCGTCTACGATGAATGGAGTCTACAATTTTGAGGAAACTTAGTTCACAGATTGGTTTATTTTGCTGGCTAAATTTTTATTTCAATTATTTTTTTATATAATTAATGCTTTTTTCTTGCAGCATGTCAAACTCAACGTGTTATTTAATACCCACAAGATGTTTTAGGATAGATGCGTATGCAAAGATTATATATTCTTTGTAAGAAATCACTTTGAGGATCAGATATCACTGACGTACTTTAGTAAATGTTTTTTGTCAAGAATGAAATGTATTGCAATTAATATTGTTCTCTACCTTAAGAATCGATTACTTGCAATTATTTTTCCATACTCTTCTATTGCTGGTATTTTTCCTATAAAAATCTGTTTTTATACTTTCATTGCTTTTTAACCCAGTTTTGGTGTTAAATATTTCCCATAGGTGTGGTCCCAACAGGTGCTACCACCCCGGGTCAGGGGTAAACCTGGAAACAGCAGCAAATAAGACGTATTTGCAAGCACTGCAAATCTACTTGAGGTCTATCTGCCGGATATAATTTTATGCCTTACCCAGAACGCCTAATATGGATTCAGTGAGCTTAATCTGAATTCTCAAGCTAGAGGGTGGCAAAGGAGATAATTTTTCAAACCAGATAAAAATTAACTGTAGCCATTTGTGCTAACAAGAGTGAAATACATTTTAAAATAGCACTTAGTGTGCACTTTTTCTCGACCATAAAAATGTGGGAGGTATTTCTGTTGCAATCCGTCTATATACCTATGATTTTTCAAAATTAAAATTATAAGTGCTTTATGAGATAAATGGTTAAATACGATCGATATTTTTTCTATTGCAAAAAGCATCTTAATTAAATAGATTTTTCTCTGTGTTATAATCAAATTGACCTATTTTCCTCTTTATAATTCGGATAGAGATATGACATGAAATAATTAATTTGGGATGAATTCAGTTAAAGTAACTGCAAATCTGAATAATTAAATTTTCACTATCGAATCAAGCTCACTAACAACTAAAAATGTAAAAGGATTGATTAAAACAATAGTTTATTGGACACAATATGCATTATATATATGTGTGTGTATGTGTGTTTGTGCATGTATACACACAATGGCAACAAAGTAACTATACACTTACAATAGCAATTAAGAGAAAGCAATTAATCAACAGTCTAGAAATCTATTATCAAAACGGTTCTGGTTAATTCTGGTTAATAACAATAAAATGATACGGTAAGAAATAAGTAAATTAATTACTAATTTCTTTTCCGATTCTGCTTTTCTTCGTCATTATTAGAAACTGTATGGAAACTTTATTTCTATTACGTATATATATATATATATATATATATATATATATATATATACTACATTCCATAATTATTAGGCCAACCACTGTTTTAAGAAAATGCTTTATTTCATTCTATTTTTAGAATTTATTGCCAAGTGAATACTTGTAAATAAAATAGAATGGTTCTTTGTTAAGATTGCACAAGAACATGTGCATGAAATTTATTTGTAAATATTTAATAATTAACTCTATTGCAGTTACATAATAAGAATAAAGAAAATTTAGGGTGATTCGGACGAGTTTGTCTTTGCTTCCTTGCCTTGTAAAATTTTGCAAAATACTAATGACAAAAGAACCATTCTCTTTTCATTGAAAAATTCTATGAAATGCATCATTTCTTTAAAATAACTGGGTTGGCCTAATAATTATAGCCGGTAGGGTATATATATATATATATATATATATATATATATATATATATATATATATATGGGTGTGTGTGTGTGTGTGTGTGTGTGTTTGCCCGTGTGTTTGTGGGGGTGTGCTTGTATGGGTGGGGATTGACACTGCTTCTCATAAAATAACGTTACAGAATAATTTAAAGTCCCTGTGGGCTTAATAAATACTGAATACTGTTTTCTTCGTAATGCGATATAAATGATTTTATTACTTTACGAACATGTGTTGTGAATTATATTAAGTCTGGGAAACAGTTGATCGTCTCTATTCTAATATAATTACTCTCAGAAGGAATTCTGGCCCTAACGCATTTTAGCCTTTTGGGATTTAAACTCACCCCAGACCTCAGTTGGAACTCTAACATGCTATCTATTGCTAACGCTAGTCGAAACATTTTCGATTCGTTGTAGCACTCTAGTAAGAACTTGCTATTGACAAAATGGCCAGATTGGCCTCCTATAGCTATATTGGTTCTGGAGCTGCTCAGTCTTCTATTTCCGGGTTTTGGCAACCGCTAAAAGCGTCTACACATCCTTCTGCGTGATGAATTGCTTTCGGATTTAAATCCCCTTTTCCCGCTGACAAAACCTTGCAAGCCTGTCACTATTATATCTCTCTCATATTGAAAATGTTCAGACGTACTCTATTCCGGAGTTCCCGAAAATTTCATCCCCCCAACTAAGACGGTCTATGTTTAGTATATTAAGATGAATCACTTTCATTCACTCCTTATTCCATCATTAATGTGTAATCTGCACTGGAATAGTATTTTTTCTAAAAACTGTTGCATTGTAGAATATAAGTAAATGTTTTCCGGATCACTACACTATTAACCTCCTCATGTCTACGGTAAACCATTATCTTTCAGATATATATTGGTTGTCTTAATTTTACTGCTCAAAGGTTACTGAGTAACCCTCTAAGTTGGGTAGCTCTTGGTTCTTTTTTAAGGGGAACATAAGTTTGAAAAATTACATAAAATGTGCATAAAGTAACATTCTTTTTATTCCTACCTTTCGGTTATCGGTTCAATATGTTTCAGCTGTTTAGCTTTAATATAATTCATCCAATAGATTTGAATCTGGAATTTAAAAAAAAAAAGAAAAAAAAACATTTTATGGGGCTTTGATGCATTTCATCTCTGTGTGGTTTGCGCTATTAAACCCTCAAATTTATCAATAATTTTATTACTCCAATCTCTTAATTTTGTTTTGAGCGGAACCAAGTGTATTGCAAAAGATAAGGCTTACGGCCGAGTCATGTTGAAATATCTGTTACCATCCGACCACAGAATTAAAGCAAAGTTGCGACTGACTAGACACTAACTAGACGAATGGCCACTTAGAAATAACAGGTACTGATTGTATAATTGGTAACAATTCTAAATTATTAATGAAAGAGTCGAATTGCAATTCAAGTGATATTTATTATTTTAATTTACGCTCAAATACTCTTAGGAAAAGTGGGAATCCAACACATCCTCCATAGATATGGGTTAATTAGTAAGCCTTGTTTTACTACACTAACTATAATTTCCAATAAATAGATATATAAAATTTCGTACAAAATATTGAGATTCCGGCAGTAAATAACCCATAGTGGTGTTAATATGCCATTAAAATAAAATCAATAACTAGTATAAAATAACCAATGAAACTGATGAGGTACTCACATCAGATAACTAACCACTGAGATGTTTAGAATTCCAAGTTTTAGGCTTCAGTAGTTGATATTAAACAATCAGTTGTGTGAAATACGAAACATGTGTTATCTGGTTAAGGCCCCTCACTGCATCGTTAGCTTCGTTGCCAGAGGAATGAATGTAAGAGAACACTAAACATGAATTCAAAAATATATTACATAGGAAATTTAAAAAAGCGTTTTCTCTTCCAACATATCCAAGTCATATTTTCCAAAGAAAATATTACATTAAAAAATATTCAGACATCCGTTCATTGACCCAAATTAATGACGGCCATTATACGTACAGAGAAACGTTTAATGCGCCAGTTCATTATGATTTCATCTTTTTGATATGTCTTTTTTTTTTGGGGCGATCTTTGGAATTTCTAAGGCATAGAATGAGGAAAGTGGGCTTAGGATATTTGACACTCACAGGATATACTGAAAGAGAGGGGGACCAAACAACTAGTTAAGATGAATTGTGAAACATATCCAATGACCTACATCGGTGGAACATCCCGTCTCAAAAATCGTATACGAATATTGCGAAAATGTATGTTATTACAGCATTTTAGGTGCAATAATACTTCACCGTAACATACCTGATTACAATTTTAACTAAAAATACCACTATGAGTATAAGAGAAACAAAAATAGAGACAAATATATTGCAAATGCACTGATTTCACAAATCTCTACACTCAAATTTACATCAAGCTAATATCAGCCATCGTTGCAAAAAAGAATAGTACAACGTGGCATATAAATTTATAAACAATAACGAAGATCTAATCAAAATATGTGACACTCAAATTCAACAGATTTCAAAGTTTTCAGTACAAATGAGAAAATGCTGTGTGCTTTATTAACTATTCCCCATACTCTAGCACGCCTTTCTAACACACAGTTTTATCTTCCATTCTCCCATTTTAAGAAGTGATTGGTGTAGTTTAACCTCTTTTACCGTTTGTTTTATCAACTCCATTTTTACTCGAATATTATTCAACAACCTGTTAACAAAAATACACCCACACACAATCATCAGTACAGTTAGACATTCGGTCCTTTTCAGCCAGGATTGAAACCCTACCAATATCTTATCAGCGGGATATTCTATCTCTGAGCTATTGGAGCACGGCGGAGGAAAGCAGATTTTAGCGTGTTATACACACAATGTAAGTGCGAGAAGAAAATGTTCAGTTCATTGCTAAAGAAAAATGCCTAAAATGAGGTGAGTAGCTACTGTTTTAAAATACCGTTTCGCCAGAGGCTGTCGAGAGCTTAAGTAATCATTCGCAGAATGTCCTATTTCGCTGTATCACAATTAATTAGTACGGCTAGGTTGTGCGTTGTGGTAAGGTGGATATCGGCTCGGAACGAGAAACCGGGGAGCCGAGTTCGAATTCCAGTTGTAATCCATTGTATTCACTTACGCGCAAATACCCTTGGGAAAGGTACTAATCCGTCTCTTCCTTCCAGTTATAGGTTAAATAGCAGGACAGATTGCCTTGGTCGGCAACCAGTCTACCGCAGAAAGCAATGGCAACCTATTGCGGGATAATCTTCTGCCCAGTCAGTCATGTCACTTTCGAGACATGATCGCCCAAGCGTGTATCATGTATGGCACTTAACTAACTAAGCTACTGTTTTAAAATACCGTTTCGTCAGAGGCTGTCGAGAACTTAAGTAATCATTCACAGACTGTCCTATTTCGCTGTATCACAATTAATTAATACGGCTAGACATTCAATTGCCGTGCAACGATAGCTAATGTAGGTTCTGTAACTGATGACAAATCGGTCGAGATTTGATCCCGGCTGGAAGCAATCTGGTGTCTAGCAACACTGATGAACTGTGATACAGCGAAAGAGGCGTGTATGTAGATAACTATATATATATATATATATAATTTTTAAAAAAACTTTTCACCCAAATCAAGGCATTGTTGCCTACTGGTGCGTTACAATGAAGGAGGGTGAGAAGTTAAAAAGGACGAGAACGAAGAGAAAGTGGGACCGTGTACAGTGGTATCAGAAAATGGGTAAGAGAAAAATGGGAATACTGGTGTGAATAGAATTATATGAGAGTACAGTGAAAAGGGAGAATAACAAAATATAAGAAATTGTTGTGGAAAAGATAAGAAAATGATGGGAATCAAAAGAGATAAGAGATTGTAACTGCCATTGCATTTAAACTCTTGGTGATTGTATTCATCAGGAAAACAAGTATATGGAAGAGAGTTCCACAGGCGGAATGCGAGAAAAGAAGCTGATGGAGTAGTAGTTGCGGCTGCATTTGGTAGTTTTGACTCTTAAATGGTGGGACCTTGAAGTCAGTCTGGTTACCGGAGTAAATTCTTGTACAGAGGACACGAGTTAGCTAAGCTTGGCGGAGCAGAAGACTTAAAAATATTTGTAGAAGATCCAGAAGGAGGCTATATCCCGTCGCTAATAAAGTGGCTGGAGTTACACTGCCAGGTCAGGATTGATTACATTGCAAATTCTCCTCTGAATTGTGTCCAGAAGCCCGAGATACATAGCAGGGGCGCTCGACCAGATCTGACAGAATTCGATGCATGAGTGGTTGGTTTATTTTTATATATGCAAGATTAATTCAGGGGATAACAATCTTGTCACCACAGTGAGGCGCAAAATTCCTTGCAGTAGATTTGCCTATTGATACAATGTATTCGTTCCATTCGTCCATTTGTATTCGTCTGCTGAGATATTGGATCCGAAGAGGCGCCATGTGTTTCTTTCTGGGAAACTAGCTTGATCTTTGCTAATTGGGGTGCAGGAGAAACTGACGATGATAGTTGACGGAAAGGGGCTACCTTTTGGATACATTAAATTTACCATTTTTTACCTCAGTCCCATACTGATTGAAAGATCAGCAGCGCGGTTTTCTTTGTCCGCTTTGACAGATTTCTTACTGCGCAGGAATATATATATATATATATACAAAAAGAAAGTAGCATACAGATAAAATGCCAAGTGGGAACCTATTAATATTAATTTTTCAATATTAAATATTAACACTTCCACTTTTCTTCCTTATGTGTTTCTTTTCCTTTCCTTTTCCTTTAAGTGAACTTTCGGTGTATGAAAAAAAAATTTAAATTTTAAAATTTCCTTTATAAAAAAATCACTGACGAAACGAGCATTCTATATGCAACAGTTTCTAAGTTTTATTTGTAATGTCTATTTATATATATATATATATATATATATATATATATATATATATATATATATATATATATATTCTAAACATATACTGTTAAATATAAGAGACAATGAATGTCTTATTTTTAATACTGAGCCGTTCTAAACGTCGTATTTGGCTTTAATTTCAGTTGAAAATAAAGATAAAAATTCTCCAACATTTGGATAATTTTTATTAATTTGGTTCTAAGATTTCGGCTTAATAAATTAATAAAATTTATCCAAATGTTAGAGAATTTTTGTCTATATTTTCAACTGAAAGTAAAGCCAAAATACGACGTTTAGAACGGCTTATGATTGAACATAATAGACATTCATTGTTTCTTATATTTATCAGTATATGTTTAGAAAATTATTTGCTGCCTCGATACACTAAATATATATATATATATATATATATATATATATATATATATATATGGACATTTAAGTTAACACAAAGGCAGGTGATAATATGTTTTATACTAAGTGCAATATTCAGTCTATATGCGTTGTGACTATACTCCTTTATTTACGTATAACGTGTAATGTATTTTATTATTTTAAGGGTTATATTTATATTTAGTTACGCTATTGATATTGAGAATTTTAGCCCAGAAATATAACATAACTTAAACATTTATGATTTGTTCTGCCAAAATATGTATATATATTATCTGGAAAGAAAAAAAACTTATATAGTTATTGTAAAACAAAATTTATTTAAAATCCGAGATGAATGAGAGCAAGCATTGCACTCTACAATCAGAAAATATGCTCTAGATGGTAGACATTTATTAGTACGGAGAACTTCTGATAGGGTAACTTTACCTAAAATGTCCAGTAGGAATTATCTACATTTATTCTCTTTCTTTCGGTTAAGGGCCGCCAATATAAACGGTTTTCTACACTACATAACACATTTTTAAGGCCCATCATTGGTAAAAACCTGCTGGTTCTAAAGAAGAGCCTACTTGCACCACTTCACACTATCCTGTGTTCTTGCAATTCTCTATTCAGCTAAACTCTAGCGTCTTCCTTGTAGTGTTGAAAAAGAAAAAAAAATTCCCATAAAATTAATGTATGATAGTCTTATGAATGCATATTCATCAGCAAAAAGTGCAGCTCAAAATGACAAATACGGGTGTGAGTTACTAAATTTAAGCAGGCACACTTTAAATACCTAGGAAGTGTTTTAATAGAAGACGGAAATTGTGACACAGAGATCCAAAAGCAAAGTGGCATGGCGACGGACGCGTTTCAGAAGTTTTGTAACAGACAGGAACCATTCGCTAGAAAGAAAGAACAAAGTACTGAATTGATATGTGATGTCAGTTCTTCAATGTGGTAATGAATGCTAGAGAATAACATCGTAGAAGAAGGAAAAACTTTGAAGCGGTGATTCTACAGAACGTTGCTGCAGATATGGATCGAGAATGTGAGCAATGATGATGTTTGAAAATCATGAAAACGAAACAGAAATTAATACTAAGCATCAGGAAGAGATTTTAAAGTTCCTGGGACATGCTATGTGAAAAGGGGGCTTGGCGAATCTGATACAAACATGGCAGATAAAGGGAAAGAGAGAAAGTAGAAAGCAGTGGATAACATATTTGAAGGGCCTGAGCAGGTGAAAGACAGAACAGGAGTGTAACAGAAGAAAGCGTGCTAAGAGCCACCAAGCATAGGAAGATGTGGAAAGCCATGATCGTCTACGTTCTGAAAAGACAAAACCTATAGAAGAATAAAAGAGAAAGTCGTTGTGTGTTTTTGACGTTCGCTGTATATAGTTAAAATGTATCTGTTTCTCGGTATGACAACTATCTCTTAAAAGCTTCACATAACACACCCGAACAAGAAAAATATTTGCAAACCTAACAGGGAAAATAAATCAGTTTCCACGTAAGATCGGACTCACTGCATTATCAATGATCTCCACGCCTAACTTTTAAAGTTTCTCCCTAAATCTGATAATTTAGATTAACTGCCAGTGATATCATATCCATCTGTTGGTAGGTAATAATCTAATGCGTGCTTCTGTTATGATAGTCCGTTTCCCACCTGATTAAAAGACATGAGAAGATAACAATATTTCCAGTTGACCTACAACAGATCCGTGCAAAGGAAGTCAATAATCGGGTGCATTAGATGATATCACTGTTCCGTTTGAAACAGATTAACGGCTCATTTTGAAGCCTTCCAATCTTGAAGTATCCAGTATCGATTCATAGCTTCAGTTGCTTGCATTTTATTGCTACGCCGCTTTGCAAATCATCTATCTGTATGAATATTCCTTGTGTATATAAGACTTTATGAAGTTTTATTTATTTATTACCTAATTATTTATGCATCAGTTTCTACAGAAAAGCAAGGTTAGTGTGACATCGCATAACGTATTAATTAGGAAAGAGAAGTATATTCAGATGACATAATGCACTGAACGTTATTTGAATGTAACGCAATAATCATGTTTGTTCAAATACAACGCTTTTTCAGTAATGTTGATATACACTTTTTCAGTTAAAGATGTAAAAGGGGATGATTTTCTTTTCAAGATGAAAAACTTTGTATATCTAATACTCCATATGACATATAAGTAACGCTTGATAGATATGGAACTTTATTAATCAAATGTTATTTCTAGTAGATATACATATTTTATTAGATTCTCCGTTTATTTATTAAACATAATATTTGTTTATTTTCGTCGGCCGTCCTGAATAAACTAGAAAAGATATTAAAGAAGTATATACACTCACCAGCAAATTAGTATATTTTAAGGTCTCCCTAAAGTAATATGTCTGATTAATAAATAAAAATCCATTCTTTCTTTAAAATTTTCTTTTTGTTTAAATTTAGGATACTAAAGCGAACAGATATAAACATTTCGAGAGTCTGAGAAAGATTTGTGTTTATAAAGCACTATTCAGCTTTGCTTGATCGTCGACGTACAACGTAACCTAGACTGTCTGAAGGATGGCAAATCTAACAACGGCTTTTCTTGACAACGAGTTAAAGATTGAAATCTTCCCGGTGAGTGCATATTTTTTCAATGATATTTCTCTAATATTCAAGCCGGTAGATGAGAATAAATAAGTGCACGCTTTATTAAATAAACGGAAAGTCTGCTTAAATACAGAATTTACGGATTATAATGTTTAAGTTGTACAACTAGTTGGTGAAAAATATATAAAAATTAAAAAAAAAAATTTTTATCTTTCTTTTCATAACAGATCATATACGAAAGTTTCCAGAGACTCAAAATGATTTGCGTTTAAAAGCCACTACTTAACTATTTAATTTTACGCCATCGTCGTTGTTCGCCATGGCCGAAGTGAGTGTACGGCACTTATTTCAACGCTTTATCTTACGATTGTGTGAGAAAGTGTTTTCTATCCACGTAGACTGAGCGTTTATTTAGCCTCCCCTCTTTAAGAGTTTCTAAGTCCTAACTTTAGCTGGTCTCATTTCTTATTTATTTTAATGCATAATCCGGTAGATTTGTTGATGTTTTTTGTAACCCATTCATCTACCTATGTCATATGGTCGTTACGAAGTTACACCGTGTACGAAATATAGTTTGGTATCTCTTAGGGGTGCACTCTATAAATATTGGGCCCCCACATCTCAAATGATTTTAATCAAAATTTCTCGAGGGAAATTAAATTCGATTGAGTCATCTGGTATTTCATGGATTCTTTTACATACTAGAAACCTATTAAAACTGTTTTTTTTAATTGAAGATTCAGCTCAACAAGGAAGAGAGAGAGAGAGAGAGAGAGAGAGAGAGAGAGAGGTTTTCCTTACTTGAGTGATGGTTAACAGTTGTACCATTGCTTTACGCAACACACACTCAAAATGCCAAATAATTGATTACTACTGATAACAAGTTCTTATTTGTATTCCAGACATTGTTAATTATACAAAAATTTCAAAATACATGTAATCTACCAATATGTACGTGAAAAAGGCGAATATCAACATTTCGGTAGAAAGAATTCCAGATATTAAGGTGACGACCTCTAAGTGAAGGCACCTTGTGCAATGAAAAACCCTATATTATTTGAAAAACCGTGAGAAACTTAAAGATGATAAGACACAACAGAATGGATGAAAACTATATGGTCCAAAATGGAACATGAAAGATAAAAACATGCCTGTCCGGTTCAATTTCGGAAAGTATTACATGTAAGACCCTTTCGATTATCACCCTTTCACACTGCTTGATTTGCCATAGGTTTTATAGTTTTTTGTATTTGAAAAATAGTTATATAATCATTTTAGTATATACTTTCTTGTATAATATATCTATATATAAAATCATGTTAAGCAAAATGCATATTTGGCATTCATTTTGTCTTTTTTTACATTACTGGTTCCTAGTTGTGATTATGTGTTAGCATATCACGGATAAAATAATGCGTATTAAGGGAAGCTGATAAGAAGAGATAACCGATATATTTAGTCATTTAACTGTTATATTAATTCTTAATGAGGTCAATTTAATACCCCATCTTCCGATTTTTTTATTATATTAATTAACTTAATTGTTAATGCTATACGTCGTTACACATTTAATTTTAATCAGGGGAAATTTTTGTGACGAACAGAGTAAACACATAAAGATCATTAGGTGAATCTTTTTACTAATGTAATTTATTCAAGATTTTGTATATATCACATTCAAAAACAGCCTCGAAGTAAAAGTGATCTTTATTATTTGGAAAATCATTATTATATAGTCATATACCGGAGAGGAAACGCTTTTTTATACCTGTCTTATTTTCTTTGTAATGGGTTATAAGGTTGGCCGTATCGATTATAAATCGATAGCAAATTAATGCCAGGAATGTCACGGCACGTGTGTTAGCAATCTGCGAGGCTGGAGGGTAAGTATTTATTGACATTTTATATAAGTAACTCGGTCAGAAAAGCTGTGATTAAAGGAAGTCAAGAGCTTAAGTAAACATCAAATAGAAAGGGAGATTTCACGATGAAATTTCACATTTGGCGCAAAATTTCCATGTATTGACACATATTTGTACCACAAATTTCTCACCCGAGACACACACACACACACACGCACACACACACATAATATATATATATATATATATATATATATATATATAGAAAGAGAGAGAGAGAGAGAGATTTAACAAAATTTAAGAAAACGTAAGTCAAACGATTGGTTTGAATAAACTGCCTAATTCAGTGAAACTGCTAAACGAAGAAAAATGTTTAATGTACATTCAAAAATTAAACTAAACTGACCACAGAAAAATCCTTTCCGAATCTAATAAATTAAAAATACAAACAACCTTACATTCTCTCTTTCAAATACACATCATCAGGCAATAAAATTCATGATTTTTCTAGATACACACATACATAGAGAGACAGACAATTGTACAAGCTCTCTCTCTCTCTCTCTCTCTCTCTCTCTATATATATATATATATATATATATATATATATATATATATATTGTAATAGTTGTAACAATGGTTTATAAAGGCATAGTATCACTACACGAAAATTCTCATTTTTGGAGCACATTCGCTTCTCCTTGAATGTTTTGTGGAACTGAAAATAAACAGTGGAAACGATTTATTTTTTTGAATGTGATATGTAGGTAATGCGGGGGATAGGAATTAAGTATATATATATATATATATATATATATATATATATATAATATCTATCTATATATATATAATTTGTTTTTCTTTAAAATTAAGATACGTTATTTTCAGATAAAAATTAATTATAACTGTATTTTGATCTTAGTCGCATGATGAATTGAACACTTAAAAAAAAAACCCAGAGAACTCTCAATTCTAAAACGGTTGGTTTAATTTTATATATATATATATATATGTGTGTGTGTGTGTGTGTGTGTGTGTGTGTGTGTGTGTGTGTGTATGTGTGTGTGTATGTGTGCATATATAATTTTGCATATATTCATCAATTTTATTCTTTTCAAATATGAATTAAAAACAAAATATATAAAAATAGATGTTCACCATGATATCCAATAACAATTCACATTCATGAGACAATTATTCATTAACCTTTAATTAAAATTTATCATGATTTTTTTTCAAATTACATTTCAGTGAACACTTTTTATATTTTTTCCAGTGGATACCCACATTTGACTAGTTGCAGTGTTTAGTTTTAACTGGTATATTTATTTTCATCCATCTGGTTAAATATTCTGGAATGGAAATTTGGCCCTGCGCTAGTATTCGAACGTGCGTCCACTTTAAAGCAGTGTACAACCGAGGTTAATCAATGATACACAGCGTGTCCAAGTTTTGTTAAAAAAGAACTAACGATTGTGCGTTCTGCAAAAACAAAAGCAGGTTCGAAAGGTACCGAAATGCATATTTATACTTGAATAGACTTGTATGTAGATGAAAATAAATATACTGTTTAAAAAATAAACGGATCTTCTGTTCAAATAAGGATTTCTATTGAAAATAGCGTTTAAAGTGATAAATAAATGCACGAGTAAATGTATAACTTTAACAATATGAATACTAATCTTATATTTTACAAAATAAATATTTTTCAACAATTTTCTTTTTCATTTCCGTTCAACTGTAAATATGTATCACATGAATGTTACACGTAATGCAAGATTAGCCCTAAAAGAAGCGATTGTTCATGCAGTATTTTTACCAATATAAATTTAAAATTACTATATACAGAGTGCGATTCGTCAATTTTCAATATATTTTTAAATTCCCGCATAAATTTTTTAAAATTAAAATTATTTTCACTGACTGCATTGTATAATAGAGCCATTTGGCCACTGGTGGGGGAAAAAGTGCATAATGACGCAATTTTTTCAACCAGAAATTTCGAAAAAGACATGCTTGGCATTTGTGTGGAAGCTCCAACGGGATCATTTCAAAGTGACTTAGCCCCAATCTTAGGAGACTGCAGAGAATTCGGAAAGAGTGGGATGGATATCATGATGATTACAAACGTATGGCAGCTCAGAAAAATCCCTCGGATTGTTTTCATAAAGAATTTTCCGATTTTCTTAGTGTGAGCCTCAAACTAGACTCAGAAGCCTACCTCAAGTGCCTTGAAGAGCTAGGGTGAATAGGGTGGCTACACGTTGAATAGGGTGGCTACAGGCATACCCAATCTCTGGTAACAGGACTTTGCACCATGGTATAAAATCAGGAGAACATAGATATGGCTGCCAGACAATTTCCCCTGTCACATAACCCCTTACATTTTACCGACAAAATTCCCAGATTTAAATCCACTTCATTATTATTTGTGAAGTGCATTTAAGCGAGAGACCAAGAAAAATCCTTGTGACACCAAAGATGAACTGAAGGCAAGAATTATGGTAGTATACTCCCTCTTAAACAAGACGACAATCCAGAAGTGTTTTAAAAGATTCATGTGTCGTTTGGAGGCCGTGATGATAGCAAATGCCAATTTTATTGAATAAATTTACTTCTTAGTAATTTAAGATATTTTGTGTAATTGTTGTAAATAGAGCTGTTAAAATGAGATGTCAGTAACGTTTTTCATATTTTACGTCATTTAGACGACAATTTATTCTTCGCAACCTGTATTAGATCATCTTTTTTTAGTACACGCAGATTTATAACAACATGTAATAACTTTGGACATAGCCCATTAAATCGTCTTAAACAAAAAGTAGTGTGAATTCAGCAAAACCCTAAAAGGGACAAGGTTTTGTCACGCTAGCCTTATATTTTGTTTGTATTGTGATATATCTCGAAAAGGAATACAGTATAAAATGATCAGCTGAAGAATGGAACTCCACACCAGGAATAAGAAATACAGATTTATTGTACTAAGGTACAATTAACAATAATACACATATAGGCAAGCCACGGGTTTGAAAGGAATCGACTATCGAAAAGTGAATGCCTTCGTCTAAGACTTTTCCTATTCGTACCGCTCGTTATCGTCTTTTATACAGCAGAGCATTCCATTCTTGAGGGATGACAGGATGTTCCACTATAACACATTGAAACTAGTATTTTGAGATATTGGAGTACCAACGGCTGATCTATGAAAAAAGAGATTGTCGGGGTGATAATTAATTAAACCGAAAGTTGTGTAAACTCTCTCAAGACAGAGAAATGAGGATTGGGCAGAGCCATACCGGATATGGCAACAGTATTCAATGTTTGGTCTAAGGTGACTCTTCTAAAAGTCATATAATAGAGAGTAAATTAATTTCTGGAGCGTTAAAAAGAACCTAAAATTTGTTGTCTTTACCTGTTGATCGTATATACCTGTTCCAAAATGTTTAGGGATGAACTTAAGTTCCAACAGAGTAATCTAATGATCCTCATAACTGTTTATTATGATTGTAGATTATTCTACTCGGGTATGATGAATTGTTGATAAGTTGAATGTTGAGGAATTGAATATTACGAGCCAATTCCCCATGCTTAGCTATTTGCTTCCAGTTTGGTTCGATGTTAAAAAATATCGAATGAACTGAAATAAAAAGGATCTGACTGTTTATATGAAATAAAAAGATAAATGGTCTAATCTTACCTTAACAAACTTTGTTGATTAGCTCGTACTATAAAGACAACACACAATATGATCTTATCACAGGATCATCTGGGAAACAAATATATAATGGATTTGGTATTTCAGTATTAAAAAGAAAATTGATTTTTATTCTAGTTTTCTTTTTATAACCTACTTTTAATCTATATAGAATATTCTGTAACTTTCATCAGACTGTTCAGCTACCAAAATCATTAAAACAGACATACCCTGATCTATAGAAACCATATTTTGGAAAGACAGACTAACTGGTTAAAGAGTATCAAGTGTGAATTGTTTTACAGACTGCTGTTACCTGCAGCATCTAGATACTATAGTTTCGAAAACGAAACCTACAGTAATGCCTCTGTTCATTTGTCAGGGGTTATCAGTTATTATATATATATATATATATATATATATATATATATATATATATATTGCAAAATTTGTCAACATTACTGACCTAAAATACAAAACCATGACATGCAAAGCGGTCATTCATTCAAGCGTACATTAAAAAGGCAAGACCCCTACAAAAAATATCAAATCGCACGGAAATCTATTTAAATATGAAAAGAAGATGAAATCAGCTGAAAAAGGCATCCGCGATGAGAAAGGCATCATAACGGTTACCTCACAAAACAATATTGTTGGCAGGGTTAGGGTTAGGGTTAAAGCGACAAATTATTTCATTAAACCAATCAATGCTCCATCTCCACCCTGATACGAAGCCCTTTAATATAAAAATATTTCTTGCCAAAATATTTTTTCCGCAAAAATTACTGAAAAAAAATAACAATAGTATTGGCGCTGAGCTTTATTACAACTTAAGATTCTCTCTCTCTCTCTCTCTCTCTCTCTCTCTCTCTATATATATATATATATATATATATATATATATATATTTGTTTTTCTTTAATCCGAAGTGGAAGAGTAGGAAGGTAAATTCCAAGAACCTGATCCTAATCAATATTAAACATTTTTAATATTAAAAAGTGATGCAGGCAGAGAGCTCAATGTATTAAGCATACAGAGCCAATATAAATTAGAGAAAATTTTCAAAATTCAAAGGTGTCGGATGTACATTTCGACATAGAATCTCTAATAGAGATTCTACATCATGTCAGCGACATTGTTTTTCCAAATGACGAAGGCCCTGAGTTAGAGTGTAGAGTCTTAGGAGGGAATTCATCAGTAAGTGCTGCCACAAAACAAATTATTCGAATACTTAAATTTAGAATTTAAATCCCCGTTAACTAGATGTTAGAATATCAATTAAAAGGATCCAATTTAATTTTTAATCTTAATTTTACCCTAACGTTAACCTTAAAAAGTATTTTAACCCCCACTACCTTCCATCCCAAGCTCCTTTAATTGCCTATATTTAGAAAATATGGATTCTTTTAATAAACCCCTTTTTCCCTTGGTTAACACATATATGTATATATATATTGTTTCTCTAATATTTTTTTCTCTAATATTTTTTCTCTAATAATTTTTAAACTGATAACTTCCTGTAATTGGCATTTAACTAGCTTCTACCTAAAAGGTTTAATCAAATAAATTAAAAAAAAAAAATTAAATCTTATATTGAAACCCATTCCTTCTCGCCTAAACACACCTCTTCAAACAGCCCAAAATCTTAACTTTAAAAAGTAATTTAACTCATTTAGTCTATGTTTATAAAATATGAACTCCTATTCCTATTGTCTATCTTTATAAAAAATGAACTCCTATTCCTCCCCTTCCTAAATATACATTTCAACACCTTGTAACCCCGCAACTACCAGCTCTGTCCTTTTCCACTTTGTGACCGTTGCTAACCAAAAACCCCTCTACACTCTAACTCAGGGCCTTCGCCATTTCCTCTGTCGAAATGTACATCCGACACCTTTGAATTTTGATTTTTTTTCTAATATATATATATATATATATATATATATATATATATATATATATGTATCATTCCATGTTCTAAGCGAGATTTTCTTTTTAGTTTTTTGTTCACCACTACTGTAAACAGGTATTGAAATCACAATTATTTTTGTCAATTCACTGAAACTAAGCAACAACAATATCTTCTGGGCGATGAGTTTTGAGGATAGTGTAAACAATGTAAATACTAACTAATCCCAAAGTATAAACTAATACTGAATTCTCTGTCATAGGTCGCCCTATTTATTGTGCGAACTGTTTACCCGGGTATTGAAATGTCAGTTAGTAGGTTACCAGATGTAGAAATCAGTGCTTTTATTCTATTGTTGATCAATTCTCTGTAGAGAAAGTGGAGTCTTAAACCTAAGCTGATGGCTGAAGGATGCTTCTGCTACTGCTTGTAACATTTATATTTCGCTTAATCTCTGTTATTCAAAATAAAGTCTTGACTCTTCCGTCAGAAGTTTTTTTTTATTTAAGTAGTTTTTATTTAATTTTTTTGTGTTATTTCATAATCTTTATATTTGTCTTCCTCATTTACCTTTTCGTAATTCCACTTTTAAATGTATTTACTTGTTGTACATTAGATTTGAGAGAATATTTGTTCTTTTAAGAATCATCTATTTACTTTTAAATTCTGTTTTTTTTTTCAGCTGTATTGTTTTATCCATGTTTCTTACGCCGGTAGAATTAAAGAGGTCTCTAATGTCTTTAATTAAATACTAAAATCTGCACCGTACTTCAGAAGAGACAGAGAGATTCTGAAATCTAAGATTTAAAGGCTAAAAATAAAATAGCAATTTATGTTTAAGTTCAAATATCAAAATTAATCAATAAATCCCATATTAATTTTTATTTAATGAAATCTCATACATCAAATACACGTATCAAATTAAAAAAATACCGGTGACTTTCATAATTGCGACAACATAAGAATATAGAAATCTTATCTAGGTCTTTTATTCGCTGTCATCATTTTCTTACTGCTTTTGAAATTACGTTATTTAGAATAAACATCTGTATACAAAATGTTCGGAGAAAGGTATGATATATTATCAAGTTTTTTGCGCAATAATACTGAAATCAAGAATCAGTTGTAAATCAATTAGAGTAACAGTTTAAACATATTCCCGATTAGCTTTTAGATTCTATTCAGAAATTGGCAGCAATAAATTAGGTGTCAATAATAAAGCAACAATAAACTCCCCGAAAATGATTTCTTCCTGAATTAGGCATATCCTACTTAGAAAGGATGTGCGTTCTGGTCCAGTGGATATCGGCTGGGAATGAGAAGCCGGGGAGCCGAGTTCGAATTCCAGTTGAATCCATTGTATTCACTTACGCGCAAATACCCTTGGGAAAGGTATTAATCCGTCTCTTCCTTCCAGTTATGGGTTAAATAGCAGGACAGATTGGGTTCTATAGCTTTGGTCGGCAACCAGTCTACTGCAGAAAGCAATGGCAACCTACTGCGGGATACTCTTCTGCCCAGTCAGTCATGTCTCTTTCGAGACATGATAGCCCAAGCGTGTTTCACGTATGGCACTTAACTGACTGACTAGTTAGAAAACTACTGTTTTTGTGTAAATTCACTTCTTCTTCTGCTTCTTTTTTGTGTCGTGTCATATCAAAACGTAGCCATTCATGACAGTCCGAAACTCCCTATCATTAATGGCTCTTACCACTCTTTCTCCTGTTACCCCACCTAAAATCCCCGCTCCGACATCTATTTGCTGAAGCGGATCAAGTACGCTACACGTTGCTTTCTCTTATCTTTCCGCTTCTAACATATGAGTATCAGATTCTTCAACTCCTTATTCCTCATTATATATCGCAGGGAGTTCAGCTGTCTTTTCTTGATGTTTATTATCAGTTTGCTCATCGTTTTCATACTCTACAAAATAACATTATTTTTTTTTAATCATATCACCCCAAGCAAGGCGATAACGCCACTGATGCGCAGGGGGCTACGTAAGAGTGAAGAGATTGGAAAAGAGAAAGCCGGAAACTGCATCCTAAACAGGAAACAAGGGATGAGCCTTTTTACCTGTTCAATAGACGTGGGTGGAGTGTGAACTGGGTGCTAGTTTCGTCTATCTACTCCAATTGAATAAAAACGAAAAGAAAAAGTGTAAAGATCGGAAAAGAGAAAGCCGGAAACCGCATCCTAAACAGGAAACAAGGGATGAGCCTCTTCACCTGTTCAATAGACGTGGGTGGAGTGTGAACCGGGAGATAGTTTAGTCTATCTACTCCAATTGAAAAAAAAGAAACATAGTTGCACAAATGTTCTCTTAATTGAATCCTCAAATTTCTTCTGTAGAACCACATTTCGCTTGTTCTGTTTCTTCTTCATATTTGATAGGATTGTCCAGTATGGACTGCCATATTGAAGATCAGACAACATAGAGGAATCCATTACTCATTTCTTTGTTTTTAGCAACATTTTCCTGACTCTCAGTATTCTAGTCAGCTTCTGAAATGCATTTTTGTCCATCATAAATCGTAATAAAATATCGCAAATTTTGCTATGTTAAAGGAGCTAATGTTTGGCAGAGGCTGAATTAGATCTCTGTCGATCATGCACACCAAATTATAACGCTTCCACCCACTTCTATTATTTACAGAAGTGCTTTGAAGGAAAGAGGGTAAAATGTGATCGACTCAGCGCACCACAGAGTTTTCACCCATGGATAAAGCTTGGGAAGCAGTTTTTGATCAATATAAATATTTTTACATGTCCGACAACCATACTTTCCTGATATCGCCTCTTGCGAATTTCTTTTCAAATATCAAACCCTACTTGAAATAAGAAAACAACATCGTGGAGGAAATCTACGTAAAAACCACATGGAAGTTGCCAGTAATCACAAAAAATGATTTCCGTAAAAGCTTCTATTAAGGGTAACGATGGTGATAAAATCTTTGGTTTCCGATTAAGTGCCAAATTTCTAAGTGATAGCGTTCATTTATGGCATCAGTTCTGATATAGTTTGATCAGACATCGTATGTATAAAATTCCATTATTAACACTTCAAGGTGGTCACTTTTGTAATTAACCTGTATTTATCGAAGTCTAAACCTACAAACATATTGTTATTCTGGTTGCCTGGTTGTGTTACGGAGAGTCGCTGAGAATGAAAAACTAGTGAACTGATTTTGAATTGCAGCCGAGTCGTTGCATTAATTTATGCGCCAATAGCTTTGAGAAATATTTAAATCCATTACTATCAACAAGAGATGTGTTGATTTTCGTCAGGTTATCTTGCCTCGGAAACACTACTGCAACGGCAACAGTAGTACATGCGGTCTCCCGACAACCATTATGGGTTACAGTAATCGTAATTGTTATCCAGTTGAATTCATTGCATTCACTTACGCGCAAATACCCTTGGGAAAGATATTAATCCGACTCTTCCCTCCAGTTATGGGTTAAATAATACGACGGATTGGGTTCTATAGCCTTGGTCGGCAACCAGTCTACCGCAGAAAGCAATGGCAACCTACTGCAGGATAATCTTCTGCCCAGTCAGTCATGCCTCTTTCGAGACATGATCGCCCAAAGCGTTATCGCGCATGGCACTAAACTGACTGAATTGTTATTCTAACAGTTACGTATTCATTAAAAGATTTAAAATGCTAAAAGTTTTCATTTTTGCGTCAGAAAAAAAAAACAACTCAATCTTATTGTGAAACAGATGTGGATGGTCAATATTATTTCTCATCCAACTGCATAAAGCAATTTTTCTTCTTTTACCAGGTAGGATGAAATATAATATTTATAACCGACGTTTTTTCGACATTTTTTAAAAAAGGGATTAGGGATCACTTGATCAGTGGTTATTTATCAAATCCGACCCTTATCGTGATTCAGGGAAGAAACTGGAAAGAAATTAATATTTCTTAGCTGACAAGACGATAGATTCTTAAAGAATCTTTAGAAATGTCTTCAACGATTGCTCGGGAACTTAAGCAAATAATGAAAGAGTTACATGTAACAAAATCTAAGTTTCAAACCAATCTTAAGTGGTACGTTTGCGAGCTGAGTCTGAATCTTGTAAAAGACATAAATATGCTATATGCAACTAAAAGCCTTGGTATGCTGAATTAGATGTGGTCAGACGAAAAAGATTTGATTGCCCTATTTACTAGAAATTTGTATGAGAAACATTAAAACAAATAGCTCCTGGAATAGACGGAGGATTTATTGTCTGTGTCAGTTTTACACGATGCGTGTTACGCTATGTAGAAATTTCATGATACTCAATTAATATGAAACGATAGAATGCCAGTTGATTTTTCTTTTTGCATTCCTGATACAGGGCAAGACAATTTATTAATTTAATTGTTTTAGTAGTGTCTAGCAGCAATCGTAATTCAAAACCTGTTTCCAGGTGAATAGGGAGCGTAAAGAAACGTAGCAGCAATCGGTGATTGGTCAATTCAAGCTGACAATATTCCAGGAATTCAGAGTTCTAAGAATTTGAAATTACCTGCCAAAAACTCCTCCTGTGACGTGAGAAACTTAATATATAACTACAATCGCGCCTAGAATTCGCCAGTGAGGAAAGACAGCTTGACCAGTGATATCGAACGAACAAGAAGCTCTAAAATAGATGAAATTTAGACCAAAGAAAATTTTCTGTAAACAGAAAGACACCTCAAAAACCACAAGTTCCACAACAATTAACAGATAAATGATTAAAACTTTTCACTTAGCAAACAAACAACAATGCTAAATTCAAGATGATTCCAAAATCTACAAATTAAATTTCCACTTTATTAGGAAAAAATTCACTAAATGATAAATCCATCAATTTTAGTAGAAGCAAGAAATCTTCAAATTCATCAGACGACAAATTCAGCGAACTTGACTTCAAACTGCAATAATGCTCAAAGGTAGAGAACAGTTGTCTTCAAATGTTTTTGCATAATACCTTTTTAAACAGTTATTTAAAAATCTTAAAACATTAATTTCATGCTTCATTTGATACATGAATAATGAACATTTTTCCATTGTTATTAATGAAACTTGAGCTCTAAATCTGCATATAAACATTCAGTACATTCATTCTTTACACACAAATTTGTGTAATATATTTGTACCTCTAAATCTTTGAGTTACAATTCATCTTGTGTCAATGATTTTATTCAGAAAATTCTTCTTGACTCGTGAAAAACAAATTTTGTTCGTAGAGTTTATTTCACACGCAATCTTTTCTAATTTAAATCCTGGTAAAAGCAAAATAAGGAACATCACGCAAAACTCCAGAAAAATACAATGCAATATAAACATTACGTCTTGGCAATCACTACACTTTATGCTATCAAGAAGATTCTGATATCAAATATTTATACAAAAATTTGGTAATCTTGTTCTACAACCGAAAATACATAGACAGCATACTTAATGCATCTGTTCAGTGAGAGAAAGGGCACCGTTCGGTGATAATTCAGTTACATTTATTGTATTTTATTTAGATGTTGGACATATTGGCTATTTGATGGCATATATACAAGGTATAAATGTATAAAGTAATAGAATACTAAAACGACCCTACAAAGATTATTAAATGAATCATAGAATCATTATTATAATATTGATATGATACCGTTTGCCAACATTTGCAGTCACTTGTATGATAGCGTTTTTCCGTTCCATAGTGCCCGGGTAGAAAAATATCAAAGTGATACTCGATAGGCAACTACTCTTGAAATAGCTAAATGCAGCTGAGTGTTAAATTACAAGTTTCTTTTTTTTTCAATTTTCGAAACTATTATACGTTCACTTGTTTCTATAATTTTCAAAAATTTAGATGTGACGTCAATCGAAATCTTCTGTCTTCTTGAAAACTGCTTATTGATTATGCGCTTTTCTCAATCCTCACTATTCTCAGTCGCACTTTTCCCTTTCACTCCGTGTAACCCCCTTTGCTCAATATGATATTATCAGCATGCTAGCCGGTGAAACGATAAAAAATGTTGATACATGTGAGAAGATTTCACATATCTTTCTTTAATGACAGCTTCAATGGAAATCTCAAGCGAGATGCATTTGTTAATTATAATCACATTTCTAAAAAATGTTCCTTGTATTTTATATCTTTTCAAAGCCTTTTCACTATACTAAAGATTCATTTTTTAAATGATTATTGTAGGATATATATATATATATATATACACGATATTCAGAGGGTAGATTACGGGAAAGAGGAATAAGGGAAAACACTGTGCCACATCCATGATGGCAAATGGAATGGCAGAGCAAATTTTGGGCTAAAAAATAATTATTAAGAGCGACAAAGAAACGGAAGATTTGGAAGGCCATGATCGCCTACGTTCTGAAGTAACACAACACATAACCATGATATTCTCAGAATAAATGGCAGAAAAAATATTCAACGATATCTGGTGACCAATAAAATATATAAAATTTTATTATGAAATATGGGTTTTATCTTTCTTATTTTTTAGACAGTGACTCGGCTTTTAAAGGGGAAGTCATTGACAGCATACCGGAGCAGACTGCTTTTGTCGGGCTGTGGTGATAATTGATCAAATGTACACAATCGAATAGTGGTGTCGCTGGGGTTCGTTACATGAAATTTTATTTCTACTTCTTTGTAAATCACTATTTTTATGTATATGTCTCTTTATGTAAAAGAAAAATATACCTGAATATTCTAAGTTAGTTCAGTTAATTTTTTCAAAACTCGACCCCCATAAGACGAGTGGAGACGATAGAATTCCGGTGATAGTCCTTAAGACGTGTACTCCTGAACTTTCCCCTGTCTTCTCTAAACTCTTTAACTACTGCCTTTCTGCTTGCTGCATGCTGGAAGTTCTCTTCAGTCGTTCCTGTATTTAAGAATTGTGGTGAACACTCGGACCCATCCAACTATCGTCCTATCAGTATTCTACCGATATTCGGGAAAGTATTTGAGGCCATAATCAATGTTGAAATATTTCTTCATCTCACTCTCCACAAACTCGTCTCTGACAGGCAATATGGCTTCCGCTTTGCTAGGTCCACGGCCAACTTGCTAACAACCGTAACGGAGTACATGCTCCAGGCCCTTGATGAGTTTGACGAGGCTCGCGCGGTTGCTCTGGACATCTCCAAGGCTTTCGACATGGTTTGGCACTCTGGCATCCTATGCAAGCTACGGGGTTACGGTATTACCGGTCGCCAGCTTGACCTAATCCAACCTTTTTTAAATAACCGTAAAATGAATGTCGTTTTGAATGGGCGTGCCTCTTCATCCTACAGCACGAATTCTTTTGTCCCACAGCGCTCTATCCTGGGCCCGACGCTTTTCCTTATTTTCATCAACGACCTCCCTGATGAGATCAAGTCCCAAGTAGGCATCTACGCAGATGACACTACAATATACTCACGCACCAGTAAGAAACCTGTCGTGGCGGACAGACATAATCTCGCTGCTGACCTTGAACGGGATCTACACTCTGTTGTGAACTGGGACAAGAATTGGCTTGTCAACTTCAATTCGTCTAAGACCAAGCTGTTGTCTCTCAAACATTACAAGCAACCTCTCCTGCCTCCCATAAGCATGGACCAAGCGATTCTCCCGGAGAGAAATACACTACGCCTCCTCGGATTTACCCTGTCCTCAGACCTCAAATGGAACCACTATATTGAATCCAAAGCTAAATCTACTACTAAGAAGATTGGGTCACTATGTCGATCCAGGATGTTTTTTCCTCCTGAATCCATCCTGCATATATACAAATCAACCATCCGTCCGTGCATGGAGTACTGCTGCCATTTATGGTCAGGCGCCTCTGCCGTTCTCCCCAGTGTTCTTGACAGGCACCAAAGGAGAGCCTGTAACGTGATAGGTACTGACCTGGCGACTCGACTGCAGCCACTTCCCCACCGTAGAAATGTTTAATCTGTTCTATAAATACTTTCATGGCTCCTGCTTGGACGAACTTAAGTCACTGGAGCCTCCTCAACAGGTGTTTACTCGTGCACCCAGACTGGCAACTGGGCCCCATCCATTCACAGTCAGGTTAGCCAAATGCAGACGACAATTCTACTCCTGCAGCTTCTTCTCTCGCATTTCCCGCCTGTGGAACTCTGTCCCATATTCTTGTTTTCCTGACAGCTACAACCGCCAAAAATTTAAATGCAATTAAAATGCATCTATTAACCACTGGACTCTAGCTCTCTCCCCACCCCCGTATATCCTTCCCTTTCTCTCCACCTATGTATCTGTCATCGCACCTGCATTCTCATCTTTCTATTGCTCCTTTCTAACTAGTTTGTACTCCTCACTCTTTTGTAATTAATCTTTTTACAGTTGTATAGCCTCCCCTACCCAGCTCATCAGTGGCATTTCTGCCTTGCTCGGGGTGAAATGATTTAAAAAAATGGACTTTTCATGTCAGATATAAATGAAAAAAATTATATCTGTTTTAAATAAACTATGAAATATATTCTTTGTTAGAAATGGAAGAGATTTCGATATTTCGAGGTTAGGCACTAAATATAAGAATTGCGATAATATATTTTCATATTTCCCACAAAAGTGATAAAACTATACAGGCTTATTTAGAAAATGTATATTCTGAAAAAAGATGCTAAATATAATACATTTTTAACCTATTTTGAAAAGAGGTACTATATATGAATTAAAATATTACTTAATTTGATAAGTGAAATAAATATGATTTTATATGTTTACCACTTTGTGAATAATACCAATACAGTAATTATTTTTATAGTAGTGATTTTTTAAAATTTTGCTAATTTGAAAAGTGTACAAATTCTAAGATTATTCTTCAAAAGCAAACAAATAAAAAAATAATTCATGAGTAAAAATATATGATATTAATCTTAGAATTAATTACATGATTCAGACATTCCCTAATGTTAAATGGATGTTTAATTTCTAAAATATCAGCATATAACCAATTATAATAAACTCAATTTTAAAGTATTAAATTGCCGATTTTAATACAATATGACAAAAGATAAACATTTAAACTCTCTTTTAAGAAATTATTTTAGAAATTTAATTTTTCATCGCTAAAGACATCGAAGGCAATTTAAGACACCTTAAATTTTCTGAGGCAAAATTAAACTGTGACCTCCTATCTACAATGAAGAAATACGCAGACTAATGAATTTGATTTGAAGCAAAACGATTGAAGCATCTATTTTAGTGATAAATAGTTCAAGAACAACAGTAGAAACTAGAAATACTTGTGAATCGTGAGTTTGAGAACTGACTGTTGATCCCTGACCTCGGCAGACGTCTCTTCCATTGTTCAACGCCGCGTTCCATAAACGTCTTGATTAGTTTAGGATTCATCGCGGCGGGTGGCGAAATTGGAGTAAGTAGCCGCCAAAAGATAATTGATTTCCCCACCACCGCTTATTCGACCACTTCGGCATTCTGATTCCGTTGCTTTCAAAATGATGGCCCCTTTCCAAAATGTATATTGCCTGGCAAGGTTCTTTGGCTCGGGCAGGTGATAGCGACTATGTTGGCGACGAGGTAAAAAAATAGCTGCCATATCCAGCCTGTTTTCATTTCAGATTTGAAAATATATTTGAGCATGTCGAAATTAAAATAGTACAAAATCACGACTAGGTGACAAAGGTGGAATGTGATTAATTCCATATTCAAATAAATCTCTAAAAATATTCCATAAATTTCACAACTATAAATGATGTATAATAGTAACATACAATTAAAATAATGCATTGAATGGGCAAAAAATAATTGTAAAGTTTATAATCATTTTTTCTGACAAAGTGACAAATTATCTGTCTAGTTTCGGATGGTTCAGAAGTATAAAAGGACCGAAAAATAAACCATTATCATTTGTATTTTTCTATGGAGGGAGAGTGCTCTTAAAAATAATATGAAACAAAAGTAGCTACGGCAATGGGGTGAATTTTTCAACCAACTGACCGTTTTCTAGGTTTACGACATATACATGGCACATTACACAAAATCACACCTCAAGGACACTTGGATAAAAGCATTGATTAGAGCAGTGTTTTAATTCAAAGATTTGTCAGTTCAATGCCTGGCTACATCAGGGACGAACAAATATTTTAGAGTGTTGATTTAAAGGGAAATAACTAAGACATCCGTTGGTTACATGGCTGATGGAACGAGAACAATATTCCCCAGTGATCTAAATAAATGGTTCGGTTCAGAATTCTAATCAATGAAATTAGTATAGAGCGTACAACCGCCGAAACTTCGTGAATATCGCAATACAGATGACGCCAACAATCGGAACAATATACATAATGTACAAAATTACTCATTTTATAATGGCAAAGCATAAAACGATATTTTTTTCCATTTTCAGTTATCAGTGTTGACATAAGTATGTTTTCTTTTCTGTTTTTGTATTGATAATCGTCATATTAAAATATATACATTATTATTCCTCGTGTTGAAATTTATTTTGCAAAAGTCAATATTCATCTCCTATCTCACTAACCTGCATCCTCTCTCTCATGCTCTTTTTTCTATTCACTCCATTCTCATCGGCTTACGGCCTTATCACGTTGAATACACCGGTTCTCGCTCGATCACCGAAGTTAAGCAACGTTTAGCTGTCCTCTGATTATCAACATTTTCGAACACTCTTTCCTCATTATGTGTCCTTGATATATGCTTTCTACTGGAACTATAACCGATCTTTAGCTTCAGTTGCTTGGAGAGAGCGTATTATCTGGCGTGATAAACAGTCTGAACAAGGCACGTATGCTCTAACGTCGGTCAGGCAGGCCTGTGACTTCCTTCGTCTACGTAATTTTACTTAGAAAGCTTTTGACCAGCCCACGTATTGCTTCAAGTACTTTCTAAAGGTCACCTTTATGCTAAATCGACTATATTTGGACTCGAGATCTCATGGTTGAAAAGCAAAAGCTTTAACCACATGAGCCCATTCGTAGGCAAATAATGTTTTCATTTAATAATATTCATGGTACGCTATGCAATTAAATTCTTCTTGTGGAGATTTTATAAGCGTCGATTAGACTGGAAACTCAGTGAGGATCTAACTCACTTCTCAGTCATAATTGTTCTCGTTAAAATTTATAACACTTCGAGGTCACACTTCTCGTTTTGATATGTAATATTTATTATTTTTCCAGTGGAACTAAATGATTTCTTTACATTAATTTTGAATGTTTTTATTCATGTTAGAATGAATTAAACATTTCTTTAAAGGGAAAGCAAAAATAAAAAAAATATATAAATATTCTAAATGTATTCTATGATAAAAAAAAAGTGATCGCTATTGGGCGATACTGGATCAGCTTTTTTAATTGGATAAGTTACTGCACAATTAAAAAAAAGTACAAATAACGGACAGATACGTGTTTTTATCGATATTTTAACTACCATTAGAAATGTAATTCATTTAAAAATTTGAATCACATTTCAGCTGACTAAATAATTTGCAACAAAAAATATATTTGTGCAAAATTTAGTTTTAATCCCTCGAATGTAATCTGTAACAATATCACAAGAGAAAACAATTTCTGAAATGAATATGCCAATGAAAATAGCTGTTTTTTTATGTGCAACTTCCGAAACAGGAATTTTATGTTTCAAAAAGAATGAGATATTCGGTCCAAGTTGCGATGAAATTTAGCAGAAAATGTGATTATAATTTACATGAACTTGCCTTGAAGCACTCCTTATAGATTATTTTCATTCTATTAAAAAAATCATCTTAATACGATCGTGCATGCGTCAACGAGACCATCGATTTGAAAGTTTGATACGAAAAGATATATTAATATAATTATGATGAGTTAAGAACAATTTTCAATCTTTTTCTTTCTAATTAAATCTGTACTATCAGCATCAATGTAATACACACACAATTATATATATATATATATATATATATATATATAAGTGCTTTGTGTGCTCTGCTTTCGTATTGAGATCTTTATTGTTAAGGTTTTCGTCTTGGGTTTTTACTCTTTCTGACGAATGGTTGACTTTTTGTTCAGGTACTTCGCTTGTTTCTTTCTTTCTTCCCCTTCTTTTCCCTCAGGGTTTATTTCCGGTGGGTTTCAAGACGATTTCATTTGTAGTTTAATTATTGCTACTCTTGACAGAATTAGTTCTGTTAATATTGGCATTATTACTAGAATTAATATTATTATTATATATATATATATACACGTGTGTGTGTGTGTGTGTGTGTGTGTGTGTGTGTGTGTGTGTGTGTGTGTGTATGTGTGTGTGTGTAGAGAAAGTTCACTTGTGATGCTTTGTCATTCAGGATTAAATTTGTTATTCTGGTCCAACTATACCTGCGCATGACTGAGGAGTGTTGGAAAATATAGAATTTTTTTTTCTTTCCTCCACTTTTGTAAATTTTCCACACTGCTATACTAAAAGATCTGCTAATATTGTTCAAATGTTGTAAGATCCAAAGCTCTTCTTGCGATTAAGGAACTGTCTAGATATTTACTTAGCAGTGAATTATTTTCTCTATGATCAGAGTAGCATTCTTATGCCAAACTTTTGGTAATTTACTTTAAGGTGGGTAACTAACGCGTTTGACGCAATTTTTTTAAAACACCCTTTTTGCATTCATATAAAATTTCATTTAGATTCTTTTAAGTTTCTCTTCGGTCTTTTTCTCATATTTTTTACAGGTGATGTAATCTTTTATAATTTTGTTCATGGTTTTGTTGAGTACTGACTAATAAGTTTGGTTTTACTATTAAGAATTTTGCATTAAATTTAGATACATTCGTTTTGATTGGAGATGTGAAAAAGTTATTAGGCATGATAATAAATTTTGATTTATTAGTTTTATCTGGAAAGAACCGTCATTTGTTTTGGAATATTTATAGCCCATTTCTTTCGTAGAGAATAACAAATAGTGCACTGAAGAATTTTGGTGATGTTTTCAATGAATTTCTCATCTTCGTGCAAATAATCCGAGCTACATATTCTTAGTGAACTAATGATTAAGTGGGATTTTATTTTGTTGCTATGATGAGAATAAAATTAATAAAGACGTCTTTGTTGCTTAATTTCGGGTGAGGCTGATTTCTAAACTGTTGCTGATGTGTTGTTACTTGATATCAGGGAAGATGTGATAATCTTCAATCTCGTATGTGAATTCATTTTTGTGTTCGACTGCCTTTAGTTAGTCTACTAGATCAAATAATCGTGGATATATAAGAAGAACATCATCAGTATGATGGAATTATGTTATATCTTTAGGTAAAATATATTGAAGAGATAAAAAAAGTTCTAGAAAAAAACATGCCATCACTTCCACTGGTAATGTTTTCTGTGCAACGACCATTATTAATGTGAAATAACTTTGATTGGTAATGAGACGGCATTTTTGTAGTATTTTAGTATTTTAGTATTTTATTTTAGTATTTTAGTATTTTTGTAGTATTTTAGTATTTTTAATTTATTTTTTTAATTTAATTTTATTTTATTTTATTTTTTTAGTATTTTAGTATTTTATTTTATTATTTTAGTAGTTTTGTAGTATTTTAGTATTTTTAATTTAGTTTTTTAATTTAATTTCATTTCATTTCATTTATTTAGTATTTTAGTATTTTATTTTAGTATTTTAGTATTTTTGTAGTATTTTAGTATTTTTAATTTATTTTTTTAATTTAATTTAATTTTATTTTATTTTTTTAATATTTTAGTATTTTTGTAGTATTTTAGCTGATGCTAGCGATAGTTTTTATTTTTGATTGTCAGATGTTTTTGGGGAGATTTAGATATTTTTGAACTGAGTAAATTGTGTAAATGCATTTTATCTTTTTACTAGACACGTGCTTTTTCTGTTATGTCCATTTCCCTTGGTGTTACAACTAAGCTACCTGGGACTTTTCCCTGGGAAGTTCTGATTGTTACAAGGAGAGAGCTTAACATTTTTAGTATGCCTCTAGCCAGTTTCTGCTTTGCCTGGGTGTTCTAGAAGGATATTCTATGAATCTATACCACAGAGTGATTTCACAAGTTTAATTAGTTTCCAGTTTGTTTTATTAATTTTTTATTTGTTTGCGTCGTTGTTTTTTATTGTAAATTTTTTTTTATGTCTTGAGTCAATTTTTGCTATGTCCATAGCATATTTCCGTTCATGATCACAATACCCCTCGCTTGTCAGAGGTAGTGATGTAGTTTCCTTATTTTTCGCTAGGATTTTAGTGCATATAGATGTCTAAGTGGTAATATATTTTCGTTTATACTTTCTATAGTAGCAGTGATTATGCCTTGAATTTGAAAAATGGAAGTTGTTTTACTTGTTATTTTTTATTATTATTGTATCTAATATGTCTACTTTGTGTTTTCTGGTGGTAAATTTTAAAACGAAGCTGAGAGTGTTTCGTTCTGTATTGGCAGCTTTATATCCGATAGATTTTCTATAAGATTTAGATTTCCAACATATTTCTATAGAAAATCTATCGTATATAAAGTTTCCAATACAGAACAAGAAGCCCTCAGCTTTTTTTAAAAATTTGCCACCGGAATACGCAAAAGAGATAGTAATCCCGATGATAAAATGCACAGGCAAAACCATTTGATTTCACAAATGGTTTCATTAAAGGTATAATCACTGAGACTACATAAACTCTCAAAGAAAATATATTACCCATAAATGCATTAAATATCTAGTGAGAAATATGGAAATCCATATCACTCCATCTGTCAAGAAAAGTGTCGTTATCATGAAAAGAATATATATACATAAACATTAACTGACGTTTTACTAATACCGAAACAACGATAATGAAAATAATTACTCAAAGAAGAAAACAAAAAAAAAAATCTAATTAAAATTGAAAACGCTTTGTAGTATAAACTTATAGAATAACCCCAAACTTTAAGATCTCTTTTAAAACTACAAAACTGGTATCTCAATGCGCTCCAATATCTCGGGAATAGACAGCGCAAACCATAAACTTTCAAAAGGGGTAATAAAAATAACCACTCTGTAACAATCAATTCATGTGATATAATGATCTCAGGCGTCCAAGTTAAAAAAAAACTAAAATACAATGAACATAATGAACAAAACAAATATCCAGTAAAGATCTTGAATCCCTCTACACCAGTTGAAAAAATGCCTAAACCCCTTTAAAAATCATCCGACACAATCAAAGATAAAAATTATGACTAGCATCAGCTAAAATGATACACATTTGCCGTCTCATCACGGATCAATGCTGCTTCACATTCATAATGATTGTTTTCTACAAAATTTTGTATTACCAAAAAGGTCGTTTCTAAGATTGTATGTATTTTCTTAGAATTTCTTGAATCCGCAACTTTTCCAAAATATTTTACCCAATCAATCAATATACATCGATAATATTGATCATACTCTACTTGTATATCTATGAAATAACGGGTTACCTGATGTAATATGTCAACTAAGATTGAAAACACTCTTAAATTCAGTTATGAAATCGGAGAAAACAATTCCTTACCTATCTTAGATATCAAGCTACACCGCGTAAACAGCAGTTTAAAACTCGGCGTCCACCTAAAATCGACCAACGAAACGACGAAATAAATTTTTATATCCATAATAACAAAATATAACCGAGCATCCTTATCAAATTCAACCTAACAGCAGTAAAAAATACGCAGCTCTGGTTATTTATATGAAGATCATAAATACATACAAAAAACATTCAAACTTCTTCAGTACAATAACTGTTTTCTATTTAATGCGAAACAAGAATTTTCCATAAAATATTTTTAAAAATGGCAACTCTCGAGAAAGCAAATGAATCAAAAAACACTTTCTAAATTACTAACTTTAACACATCTTCATTAAAATTAAATACTCTATATAAAATAAGGATAATATCTTTAAAACTACATCTAAACAATAAATCTTAGTACTAACAAAACAAACTCAAACCTGAATGAGAAGATCTCTCCATGACCTGTAATAACTGTCAAAAAATACATAGTAGTATCTTCAAGATATCTAAATAGAAGATCATATAAACGCAAAAGTATCATTTTACAAGATGAATACGTTGTTTCCCCACCGTAGCAATACTGAACAGCTTTTTGTCAATAGAAATGCTACTCTGCTCAAAGGGAAAAATGTACAACGAACTAATCAAAACATTCAGCCATAGAAAAATTGTTGTCAATATTACTCAAAAATAAAAATAATATTTGTAGTTCATTATAACCGAGCTTCAAAAACTACACAAACAAGACTTGAAATACGAAAAAGTACATTATTTTATATAAAATCACCATTGGCTCAAGACCACATGGGAATCTGCTTGTTTAAATTCGTGATTGATGCCATAATTTTTGTCTTCAGTTCATCTTCAACTAGTAAGCCATATGTGGGTATTTGAGTTCGACTAAAAATTCCAAATACTGATTCCCACTATCGTGAATTTACGTCGGATATTAGAAAAAGCAATATTATTTTTTCAATCCTATTTGCCGGGTTTGTATATTTGTAAAATCTACAAAAGTCTTGTGATATGCCTTCCTTTGGACGTCCACAAAATCACCAAATTAGACATTCCTATCAAATATTGACACATAATTGAAAAAGATAAATTTTTCAAATCAATCTAGCAAACAAAACCAATATCCCCTAGCATAACATTTTCTATATAGATATATTGATTAAGATGAATTTACATTTTCATTTCTTAAGACTGGAGTTTAAGTGGCGCCAAAACAAAAAAAACTGTTTAGTTTGAAAATATTAATCAATATCGATAAACGTAAAGACAAATATCTTAATTACTTTTTAATGGAGGCAATGCATGTAATATTGAATTTTGAGAAGAGAGTATGTGCGTACCTATAAATTATGGCATTTAGAAATTATATATCTATAGGTTCTCATGTAGTAATAATATTATTTAGATAGTGTAGTATTTGGAATTTAGTCTACTGATTTATTTAGCATTAGTTATTTTTAGTGAGTACTTGTGTTTGAGCAGATACCTTTATTTATTTTATTTTATATTTGATTAAATATTTGTAATTAGTAGCAGCTGGTCAATATGTTTATAATAATAGATATTGAAGAGTGTACTCAATTGCGCTCACACTTTCGCTAAAACGTACTATGGTTTTCCAGCATCAACATATCGCAACAGACTAGTATTGTAGTGGATACAAAATTAAAAGCAACTGTATTCTCTTCTTTACTTTTACAAAAATTCATCATTACATGTGAAAACCTGATTTTGCCGACTATAAAAATGATTGACTCCGTACTGAAAGAAAAAGACGAAACCAAATTTCGTCATATGATGTTAAATTCATTCTCTGTCCAATGAAAGGAAGCGATTTGCATAACTGGGAATAGCAATCCAGTCTGAAAAACTGAAAGTTCTATGAAAACAGAAAGAAAGTCTAAACAGTCAGTCAGATGGGAGCAGAAAGTAGAGACGAGATATCAAGGTGTAACTAAAGAAATTTTAATCTGCCGATCAGGATATATAAAGTTCCTGTCACACATTCCTCCTCCTTCCTCACTCACGCTATTATTTTTAATTCTTCTTCTTCATCCTTCTAAATCTTAGCAATCAACAAAGAAAAAAAGACAACAACAAAAAGACGCTTCCACTGTCTCCGAAAAACTAAAAACCGATAAGTACAATTCCCTTAATTGATTCTTATTTCTTTTTCAACGGCCACAAAGGCAAGGAAAGAAAAATAGACTTCATTACTATCCTGTTAATCTTTACATACACACAAGTTACAACTACGAACTTTTGATACACTTTAAGTCCTTACTAGTATTTCTCATTAAACATTTAACTTCTACAAATTCATGTTGATCTTTTTAGTTAATAAGGTTTATTCTAACATACAAAATATATACTTTTATTTTTTTACATTCTAACATCCAACCTTATCGTTCTGATGATTTTGATAAAACCTTAGATTCTGGGGAATGTTGGCTATTTTTGTGAATTGGTCCTGTACTAGACATGGTTGACCGCCCTTACTACAGGATCATCTTACAACCTTGATATATTTTCTTTAGATTTATAATAAATACACTGTTTAATGAAATAAAATAACGTATGTATTAATAAGAAGTAATGTAGGACAAAAAACATCTTTCAAAAAGTGATTGTTGTTTAACTTTTGTGTACGAAACTAAATTTAGCAGATATAGTTTCGTAGAAGTACCAATCCAAAAATATACTTTATTCAATATATGATTCGAATATTTCCTGTCTGGTCTTCAGGGCCGAATATTTCTTGGTACATTTTGTCTCAAAATGTCGTTTTCTCGAGAGAAAAAAAAAGTAAGCATGTGCGATAGTTGTCGGGTGAACAATGTTTTTTCAGTAGGAATTAAGCCGAAAGACAATTTTATGATATAATGCTGTATGTCAATCATATTCGCTTCCCTTAGTTTTTTTTAACCATTTTAAAATTTTTTGGTATAGATTTTGGCTGTTCGTGAGGTCCTCCAATACTTGATATAATAGAGTGCATCAAAATGTTTCCTTAATGGGAGTTTGTGTAGACCATAAAATATGTGTATACTAGAGTGATTTTTATTAGTTGTAACAATATTTAATAATTTAACTAATTTATAATTATAACAAAAAAGCGTGTATACTAGCAGAATAGCAAATACTAAAACTTTATGGTCTAAAACCAACATACCAGGCTTTTCAGTGTGTTTCATTATATCAGGTATTGATGGCGCAAACCACAATTTGATAAACGCAATAAACATATTTAAGAAACGTAACTTCTCGTAACAATCATGCGTTAAAATTGAATATGAATAACAACCAACATATGTATCTTTGTCCGAATAAGAAACATAGAATAATGATAATTTGTCATTTAAAATTTCCGCAAAATCTCTTGAAATTCCATGATAATCAGAAGAGGAATTTTAGTAATAAAATTTGAAATGTCAGCACAAATTATATTTAACAAAGAAAAAAATGTGCATTTTCGTTTATCAAAATATCGTACAATACAACTTGGATGTTTTCTTTTTTATTAACAAAAGCATACCTTTAAATTAATTGAAAATACATGATATTAGAGGATTACTTTCTATAAATAATGAACTATTTAAGGCAAATGCATCATTCTATATGCTAATTTTAATCGCATTCACAAACGAAAATACGAAATCTCTACCAGCAACAGAAATGAACCAGCAGATTGCAATGACATTTAGGTTAGTGACAGTTTTGATAGATGACAGCACTAAATAGGATGGAAGGTCTGAATTTATCCTGCTAAGTGTAGGACTAAGATAAGTAAATTAATTTCGTTCTGCTTGTGATTGGAAGCTACTGAGAATAAATCGATAAACCTAATCAAATTTCAAATTGGAACTACTTTCTTTTAAATCCTCTTCATACAACCTTTATTGAAAAGATTTCTGAGATCAGTTTTACCGCTTTCACCAATTTCGAATGACTGATTAAATGATTTTTTGTTTAACGGCATATCAACAATTATGGGTCATTTAATGTTGAAATGTCGTTTTTTTTACTAGCCTTGAAGTAATAAAAATACCACATGTTATTCTGTTTTGATGATTGAATCCATGACAAATGAGACTCTGCTTTTGTTCATATACATAATTGACTAGACGTAATTACTAGGGGGTGTGATATGCGCATTTTTCTTGCAGTTTTGTTGAAGTTATACTTTGGAATATATTTTTTAAAATAGGATATCATATGGATTTAACATGTAAAATAATTAATTCATGTTTAGTTGATTTCTTTTCGCAGCATATCAACCTCTATCGGTTACTTAATGCTGAAATTTAAAAATCTTGTACAAAATTGTAGGCCTCCAGTTACAGATAAAATATGGTCAGATCATTCTACTGTAAAATATTTTGTTGGTAATCATGAGATAAATATAAACTGTTGAACATTTTAATATAAATATGTAGAAGTAAATATTTTAATATTTAATATTGGTCATTTGTTTTCATAAAAATATTGTCCTATTATTTTATTATCAGTCAGTTAAGTGCTATATATGATACATGCTTAGGCGATCATGTCTTAAAAGAGACATGACTGACTGGTCAGAAGCTTATCCCGCAGCAGGTTGCCATTGCTTTCTGCGGCAGACTGGTTGCTGAACAAGGCTACAGAACCCAATCTGTCATATTATTTAACGCATAACTAACGAGAAGAGATGGATTAATACCTTTCGCAAGTGTATTTGTGCGTAAGTGAATGCAAGGAATTCAACTGGAATTCGAACTCGGCTCCTGATGTTTCGTTCTGAGTCGATATTCACTGCCCCACAACGCGTATCCGCATTTTTCATTATAAAAATGTGTTTTTATACTTTAATAATACTTTCTTTTTGTGAAGGTTTTTACTATTTGTCAATAGCTTAGACCCTAACGGATGCTACCACACATTGTCAAGGTGGACATGCAAACAATAGCAATTAAGAGAAGGTTCTGTGCTCTTGCAAACCTCTGCTCTCCCAGCAAGAGTCATTATAGCCAAAGGTAGTCTATAGCTATGCCCAGGAATATACAACAAATAAATTTTACTGAAGTTATTTTAGAATATTATAACAGATTGCAAGATTTACAGTCAAAGGAATACTATGATATGTGCTTTTATCCATTAAAGCAACCAGACGTCATCAGATATCGTTAGTTCCGGGTAAATAGAATAGACAATTGAAAATTCTATTTAATCGATAGCGAGATTTGTTTTTTCTTTCGATGTCTATATCTTCCGATATATTGTCTTGTAGTACTGCTGAAATATATATGATAGTTTCTTGTCATTTTAAACGGTTTATTTTTTCCAGTGATCAAAAGAGCGAAACCCTCTGAACTTCTTACTCCTTTAGGGACATCCATGAGGGTTTAGATCCAAGACGAAGGACCAGTGTGAATGCGTGAATTTCCTCGAAAAACAAAACAATGGAATAGGCAAATATGTAGACAAAGAGAGAATCAGCGGAAGAGAGCAGTGCCAGACGGCCTGTGAAACCACGACGGACCTCGATAGACCAATACAAACAAATCTCACCACTATTCCCCTTGTGCCGTCTAAATGTCACTACAATTTGTACAGCAAAATCAAATACACGCGAATTGCATGCTTAATCTCTCTTTGATTCACAGCTATCTCGGCCACTTACAACCAACAATTTTGAATTATTACGATTTTGTATGGTTTTAGAATGATTTTAATTCTCTAAAATTGCCAAGATCTACTTGAGATAGATAATTTTAGATTAAGAAGTACAGTTAATGGGGATAATTGGTTAACACTAGACTTTAACAGATTATGTTTGTAGTGTTTGATGAAATATCTTCTTGGGAATTCGTTCCCATTTCATGAACTTAGTACACGTGCGTTAAGATTTGAACTGACAATGACTATGTTGATAAATTTCCGAACAAAAACAATCTTCTGCCTGTTGGGACAATATGAAAATTAGAATTTAGATCTTTAAGAATAATACTTTAATTAACGCCGTAACTGTCGAAATTTGCTGTTAGAATTGGCCGATGAATATCTTGCAACAATTCAAACTTATTGCTATCTTATTATCTCATAATTGTTAGTTTCATCTAGATCAGTAGAAATACGGTATATTATTCTGACGAGATAATTGTAGCGCATTTTAATGATGAAAATTCGTTACTTTTGTGAGTAGCATCTGTGCAGAATGATGTATCCGGTCTTCTACTCTGACCGGCAAGTGAGATTGTAGTGACAACTCAAAAAAGGCGGCCTTCTTGGTTGTACATTTATTCCAAACAAGTTCAAGTCGTACTGTTTATAGGAAACACTATATAGACATTATCTGTGTTTTGGGTTTGGTTGAAGGATTTCTGAAAGGTTGTCAATGTCGAGGATTAATTATCAGTCTATTTTTAAAATCTGCCACTTGAATTTTATAAAAAGTGGGAGGTTGTCTACACTGAAACCCCAAGTTATAATGAACTTTGAAAGATATACTGCATACGACAGATAAATTGTCGTTTAAATAATGAAAAAAGAATATAGCATTGACATCTTATTTTAAAAGCAATATTTAATATAATTACACAAGACATATTGAAATACTAAACAGAAAATTAATTCAATACAATTTCTGTTGGCTTCAATCACGGCCTCCCAGATGAATTCGGAATCTCATGCATGTTTTCTGGATGATCTTTTTTAATCCGATTAAATCTGCCATAATCCTTGCCTTCAATTCATCTTTGTGTTACAAGGGTTTTTTTGTATTTCACTCAACTGTGCCCCACACATAATAATCAGGCGGGTTACTGTCTGGAAAATTATGGTCCAGATGTAAGGGAGAATTTTGTTTAAGACATTGTCTGACACCATGAAAGATTTCTTCTGTATGTGTTGCATAGTTCAGAATTCTGTTACCATAGATAGGGTCTTCCATCAGACATTCTTTTCACACAGGTCAGCATTACTTTCTCAAATCCCTTGATGTAGGCCTCCAACAAATTTGTAAAGTTCTTCCTTATAAGAACGATCAGAGAGAGTTTTCCAATCTGATGTGCCTTCGTAATAACTATTAGTCTCATTCATGTTATTCTGAATGTTCTGACCAGTTAGTAGATCTACAATCAAACAATCTAACAAATTCGTATTGAAGGTTACGAGAATAATTCCAAGAAGTAGAAATTTCTGGCAGAGTGAATTGCGTCGTGTTTCACTTTTCTCACAGACGATACCCAACAGTCCCTACTTTACTCTGCAATGAAAAGTCAATGACTCGGCGATGATGGAATGTAACTGGTAAGGTATTCGAGATATTGAATGTAAGAAGCCAGTTTTCTTTTTCCGCAGAAAAGTTAGTGCTAGATTGGATGAAAGATCATGTGCGGACGTAAGATAAATTAGATTTAAATACAAAAATAAGTGAAGAGTACAAAGGTATTATTTATAACATAGTAAAAATTAATTAATACCATCTAAACAGACATTTAAGGCAAAAAATTAAAATAATCCATATTTTCAACAAACATTTAATCTCTAATATATTTTTAGATTCGTGACTGACTAAGCTGAATATTTTCCAGGAATAGTTTGCTATTTTGTTTATTCGTTCGACTGGTTGCCAACCAAGGATATTGGAACATGGCTGTCGTGTTTTTACGGAACGCAGTACAAAGAAGTAGTCCTAATGCTGGAGGCGGTTTTAATAAATGAAAAGCAGTTAACATTGATTTAGATAGAATTCTCCATGAGGGATAGTTTACATTAATTGGACAGATTTTTTCGGTTATCCTCTTTTTGTTTAACGAGTTGATATTTTTCATATATAAATACACACACATATGCACGCATACACACACGCATATATATATATATATATATATATATATATATATATATATATAATTTTTTTGTTTATATTCGTGGTTCTCATCACTTATTAAAATGTGAATAAATTTCCAAGATGTCAATAAGTGCAACGCATAATTATTTTGCTTGATCGATAGCTTTATGCACACTGCTCTTTGAAACTTATCTTTTTTAACAACAATAGCATGCTAGATAAATTGTGCTTTAATTTTAACGCAGTGTGGCTTTGCTGTAGCAATTTTTATGCATAGGTGGGGTTGTTAATTGATTTTTAATCGATGGTTGAAGAAATTTTTTCCAAAATACGAAGCTATATAAATTTGCTTTTACACACCAGATGAATTTAAGACGAAGTTAAGCAACGTTGAGCCTGGACCGTACTTAGATGGTGACAGCTTAGGAATTCCAGAGGCTGTAAGCTTTCTTCATGGATGTGCGTTGAAATGCAGTTGATTTCTCGAAACAAGAACTCGGGAAGTTGAGTTCGAATTCCTGTTGAATGCCATGCAGTCACGCGGAATACGCTTGTGAAAAGTATTAATCCATCTCTTCCTTCCCTTCAGTTATGGGTTAAATAACAAGACAGATTGAGTTCTATAGCATTGACTGGCAACCAGTGTACCAGAGCAGGTAGTGGCAACCGGTTGTGGGATAATTAAAGAAGAAAATGCCTAGCTAAGCGCTGTGGAACGCATTCAGGGCGCAGTGAAAATAAAAATATCACTGTTGTCTATCCACTGCATCCTTGACGGTCTCCGGCATGTCTTGCATATGTCGTGTCACCGGACCCAGATGGAATAAGAACAGCGAGTGAGGCTGACGAAAATGCGCAATTCTCCCTCGCTTAAATCCAATTACAGGTCAAGTCATGATTCTACCTAGAAGCCGTGGTCTTCCTCGCCAGCGACGGACGAACATCAATTGTAAATATTGTACATGTCGGCACGCGGGACGAATTTTTAACTTTAAATAATTTAGCCAAATAGAAGGCCGTCTTTTACTCCAGGTATAAAATGAGAACCCTAAATCCAATTGTTTATGGTAGGCTGCTAGCATGGAAAACTTCTGACGGTAGGCTAAGCGCTGCTTTGGTAATATGAATACAAATATTTTCTACTGAAAGATCTTAATTCACATTATTATAATGATATAATAAAATTGTACAGTAATAAATCTACTCTTAAACATTAAAATATGTAATACGATTGCGCAACAACAACAAAACACATGTTCGTCTAGAGTGAAATAAAAAACCATCGTCACGCATTGTAGAATTTGGCAGATAATTGAAAATACCTTGCTTCTTATTTTCTGTGATGTTGAACAAAAGTACAAGTGGATGTCTGTCTCAATAAACCGTTTTATAATTACTTTCTCAAGCAGTGGAACGAGTTGAAGTTTATTCATTCAGGCGACCGTAATAGCCTCCCTTAAACATAAGGGATAATGTAGATTTTGGTAATTACTTAGCAATATCTCACCACTGCTTTTTAATTAGAATTTAAATAAAAAGAAAATATATTCTTCCAAAATTTATTTAATAAATTCAACACATTTCAAAATACGATTTGCGAGGTTTGACTTGTATAGTGAATAGAGACAGCATCTATGTTAAACATTTGGGGATCGTCTTATTGTTTTTGTAGTTACCATCAAAGATCTCTCATGCTTATAACTTACCATAAAAACAAGATTTAATGATCACATTTCATATCTAGAGTATACGACGGCACTATCAGTTTTTCAGGGGAATATTTAAGTTTAAAGAGTCGACTTTTACGCCAACATATACGGCATTTTTTTTTCAATTCTTAAGCAGTATTTTTACATACATTGTCGGATATTTCGCAACAATCACACACACGAACACATACGCTTAAAGAAATTACACACACATATAGAAAGATACATACATGCATAGATTGTGAATCCCGAACAATGTATGTAAAATTTGCTAGATCATCATTATGCATGAACTGTAACCGTCTTCGTATTAGCAGGGGTAGATCCTCTAGCAGATATGGAATTGTGTTCGATATATAATCATAATTTTTTTTTATAAGCGTTTCACCCCGAGCAAGGCATGTCACTGCCACTACTGCGCAGGGTGCAACGTAGAGTGGAGAAAGGATGATTAAATATAGGAAATGTCAGAGGGTGGGTGATAGGCGGGTAAGGATACCGAGAATGAGGGTTGGGTAGATGAGAGTGTTCTGAGAATAATTGGGAGTTAGTGTGATAGGAGGTGTCTATTGACCCTACATTTAAACACCTGGAGATTGTAACTGTCGGGAAAGCAGACTTGTGGAAGGGAGTTCCACAGGCGGGAAGCGCGAGAAAAGAAGCTGTTGGAGTAGAATTTACGGTTACATCTTATTTGTTTAACTATAAAAGAGTGGGACCTAGTTGCTAATCTAGTATCTCGTGTAAATTCGTGCTTAGGCGGCACCAGTGAACGAAGCTCATCCGAGCAGTAGCCATGAAAGTATTTGTAGAAGAGGCACAGGGAAGCCACATCACGCCGGTGAGAGAGCGGCTGCAGCCGGTCTGCCAAGTTAGTATCAACCACGTTACAGATCCTCCTTTGTATTTTGTCAAGAAGCCCAAGGAGAGCAGCAGGGGCACCCGACCAGATATGGCAGCAATATTCAATACACGGGCGGATGGTAGATTTGTATATGAGCAGAAGAGATTCAGGTGGGAAAAACTTCCCGGCCCTGCACAGAGAGCCGACTTTCATAGCAGCAGATTTGGCAATGGATTCGATATAGTCATTCCATTTGAGATCCGCCGAAAGTGTAAGGCCAAGGCGGTGTAGTATTTTACTCTCCGGGAGGCTAGCCTGTCCCATGCTAATGGGAGGTAGATGCGATTGTCTATGGTGGTTAGTTGATAACAGCTTCGTTTTAGAGGCATTAAAATTTACCAGCCATTTCCTACCCCATGCCACTACGGATTGGAGGTCCCTTTCAAGTACGGCAGCGAGGTTCACTTTGTCGTCCACACCTGGTTTCTGATCGATGCGAGAGTAGATTGTTGTGTCATCGGCATACATGCCAACTTGGGATTTAATGGTGTCGGGGAGATCATTAATGTAGATCAGAAAGAGTGTTGGACCTAGGATAGAACCTTGAGAGACGCCCGCGTTCGTATGGTAGTTTTGGGAGGCATGCCCATTTAATACCACCTTCAATGTGCGGTTAGAGAGGAAGGACTGGATGAGGGCAAACAGATGTCCAGTTATCCCATAGCTTCGCAGTTTGCACAAGAGGCCAGCATGCCAGACCCTGTCGAATACTTTGGAGATATCCAAGGCAACGGTTCGGGCTTCACCATTCTTGTCGAGTGTCCGGTATATGTACTCGGTAATGGTCGTTAGCATATCAGCAGTAGACCTGGTGAAGCGAAACCCGTACTGTTTGTCAGAGAGAAGCCCGTTGGCCATGAGATGCTGGGTCACCTCGCCGTTGATAATGGCTTCGAAACTTTGCCAAAGATTGGAAGGAGACTAATAGGACGGTAATTGGCGGGGTCTGAGGGTTCGCCAGAATTCTTAAATATAGGAACTACACAGGAGGACTTCCAACAGGCAGGAAAGCAGGAAGCAGATAGGCAGAGGTTATAGAGTTTAGAGAGGACAGAGGAGAGTTCTGGGGCACATTTCTTCAGTACTATGACTGAGATTCCGTCACCGCCGCTCGCTTTGTGTGGGTCAAGTTGTGCAATTATCTTGGCGACCAGCGAGGGTGTAATGTGGACGTTATTTAGTTGAGGGAAGTCTGGTGTAGGTATTCCTAACGAGTCCAGTGTCGAATTGGTTGAGAATCTACGGGCAAAGCATTCAGCCTTGTTGGCTGGGTAGGTGAGAACTTCAAACTCATTGATTAGTGGGGGTATTGAAGTCTTGTTCCTGCTGAGCACGCTTTTACAGAGACGCCAGTAATCTTTGGAACCAAACTTAGAGGATGCTATGCGTTGCCTAATTCTGGTAGCAAACGCCCTCTTGGCTTCGTTCAGCACTTTTTTACACTTGTTCCGCGCTGAGGCGAAAAGGCGCCTGTTTTGGTTCGACGAGCAGCTTCGATAGAGCCGGAAGAAATGGTTCCGGTGGGCAATGGCGGCCGAGCAAGCGGGTGAGAACCAGGGGGAGGAATTTGGTTTTTGTTGGAATGTCCTGGCCGGGATAAAAGCATCGATGCCAGCCTTAACCCAAGAGGAGACTTCGGAGGCACAGTCTTTGACAGGAAGATCGAAGACGTTGTTCCAGGGGACGTCGCAGAGGAAGTCCCTGAACGAGTCCCAGTCGGCTCTTTTGTAGCAGTATGATATTCTGCTGGTCTGGTTTTCTTGGGTAGAGTTAGTGCGGATTGATATGTTTACGGAGACTACGGCGTGGTCAGAGTTTCCGAGGGGGCAGAGTTGACTGGTAGTGCAGGAGTCTGGGTCGAACTTGCTTGAAAAAGACACAGTGTTCTTGTCTTATTTCAATAATTCTACTTCGAAGACTTTTCATCCATATTCACATTTTACCTTTCTTGTGCGTTTTATTTAGCTGATTGTCTAACCGAACTCGCATTAATTTCCCCTGTTTAATAGGAAATGGTAAACAGATGAATTTACTGCTATACTCTGTTATGTTACCATTATTTGATGCTTCTTCTATTACATATGTGATCTTATCCATGTTAATATCATCTCAAGATGAGTGCATTTCTGTTAGGATGAATTCATAAGTTAAACATAAAAATGCACAAATTAATTTCCTTAGTACTACCAAGCTTAACCTCTCTATCAAATACATCAAATAACAAAACCCTAAATCTAACGGGTAATATCATACTAACCGTTTAGCATTAATCCTTCGTGCGAATTCCTTGAAATATTAGAGTCTAATAAACCAAATAACGGCTTTCGATCGTCGTTAGACGCTGAAAACTGATGCACTAATATCCCAGTCAAAGAAACTACCGACATCGACAAACACAATTTGCATAAACCCTAACAATTTTACACTCTACCAAAGAACCTACACTTGAAAATCTAATTCACCCAACAATATAGTTTCCAAGAATTTTCATTATTAGATATACTCAATAGAAGGATGAACAACCATATGATCACAGATACCTACAAAAAACCTACAGAAACCTAACTGTATCTTTTATTATAGTCATCACCAAAAATCTGCCTAAGATGCATCCCTATTCCCTAGCAAGTAGGTTTTGCACTATAGTGGCACTATAGTGGCGTAGAAGAACTTCACGAAACTCTTACAAAATAAGTCTACCCCATAACACTTATAAGCAAAGGTTTTGAACTGGCAGAAAATACCTCTAGACAAACTACGAAATCTACAGAGAAGCAACATCAAACAGACTCTAACATATGTCTCAACATAGAACAGGGACGACACAGAATTATTCACAGAAAGTTTTTAAAAAAGTGACACCTAATAAACAAAAATGTTAAAATGAAAAATATATTAAAAACGACCAAAATAGTTAAGAGTAAACACTAACCAAAAAACTTGAAACACATATTAACCTCTTCCAAGTTTAGCCACCACACGATATAAGGGGTTACAAAATTAAACAAAATGGGGATTGTAATATAATCATAGAAGTAAACACCTATTCATTTGAAATCACCACAAAAATATTCACTCTAAACAAACTTTTAAACTCCAACACCAGAAATGTGGTATATGCACTCAAGTGCATAAAATGTAATAAATCTTAGATTAGAATCAGCCAAGCACTAAAACAGAGGGTTTTCAATATCAAAAGCAACAACAAAATAACAGACAACACAAAACTCTTTGTATCACAACACATCTTTGAATGCGATCCCCAAAGAATTAAAATTATGCAGTTATATCAGGCAGACAGTTACTCATATATACAAATACAAGAACAGAGCACTTAATAGATCATAAACCACCAAGCTCACACGAACACACAACACGAATAGAGAATAACCAGATAACACTAATAGGACCACGTGCGGTCAAATATATGCGCTTGCTTGCAGCTAAGCTGTACAGTGAATGTGATATCATCGGCATCAAGTCATATATATATATAAACATAAAATTTTTACTGACTACCCAGGTGGTGCAGGGAATGTCGACTCGGAACAACAAATCCGGAGACCTAAGTAAGAATTCCAGTTGATTTTCTTGCATTAAGTTGCGCACAAATACACTTAAGAAAAGTATTAATCCTTCTCTTCCCTCCAGTTATGGGTTCAATAACAGGACAGATTTGTTTATATAGCCTTGGTTGGCAACCAGGCTACAGCAGAAAGCAATAGCAGCCGACTGCGAGATAATCTTTTGCCCAGTCCGTCATGTTTCTTTCGAGACATGATCGCCCAAAGCGTGTCTCACGTATGGCACCTAACTGACCCAGCTCATATTATTGAGACAGAAATAGATTTAGGATAATGTTTGATTTTTAATTTTACTGTGACGTTTTAGAATTTATATATATGTTATTTATATTCGTTTTCCTCCTATGATTATGTATATCATCTTTATTCAAGAGTAAGAACTGTAGGAAATTGAACTTGCTTTAGAGGAAACAAAAGTCATGTCTCTTTCAATACAGATTTTCCTGAGTCAGTTCGATTCAATTTTTACCAATATTTTCGTGATCAGGAAGGTTTTCTTGTTATTTGATATTAAGTTTTTTCTCTATGTTCATTTATTATCATCTATAAATATTTTGCCGACGTTCTTGGGGGAATTTTAGTTTTGCTTGATAGACGGCAGCTTCCGAGGTAAAATGAATTCTCTTTCACTTTCATTAAATTTTTAACAATTGTTTTTTTGATGTTGTTGCAATAAATTTCATAATAAAATTTTCTAAATTTATTTCCGTTTCATTAGTTCAGGCTTACATCCGTCTGTTTTTTTAAATGGGATGTTTATTTATTTATCTATTTATTTTTGGCAATGATCATTCGAGTTTTGTTTCTGTGATTTTTTTTCTAATTTAGTTTAATTAATTTGTCTCCTTTGCGTATCGTTTTAGTATTATATGCTTTAATGTCTCTGGTATTCGAAGATTTAAATATATTTTGAAAATGCTTTTATTCGTCGATTACCTAGACGTGACTGCAAATTCTAAGGTTTCTTAATCTAAACTCACAAGTTTTTCAGATATTATCTTATTGTTGTAAGGTAAATAATGATTTACAGTTTTTTTTTGTTCTTGTATTGACGAATTATTGCAGATTTTAAATTGTAATCAGTTCAAAATAAGATTAACAATTGAATTTTCATATTTAAAAAAATTGTTTATTTTTAATATGAAAATTCAATTGTAGGCTTTTTATTTCTAAAGATATATCAATTGTTTAGTGTGTGGTTGTTTTTGTTAGCTGTCTTTTATAGTTAAATTGTTCAGCATTTTGTTGAATAATTGTAGTGAAATAATACAACATTCTAAGATTTCGAAAAAAGAAGAGTTGAAAACACCGCTCATAAGAGATCCGATAGTTAAGTCTAAAACTCATTAACTGGTCGAAGTCAAAAATTTTATTATGTTGGTCGGTTGGAAGGAATTTTACTTTTTCTTATGATTTGAGCCTTCGAAAGTTTAGTCACCTTTCAAATTACGTTCCTATCAGTGGATATCAGCTTGAAACGAGAAATCGGGTAAACAAGTTCGATTTCTAGTTAGATTCGATGTATTCACTTGTGCACAAATATAATTCGGAAAGTTATTAATCCGTTGTAGCTTTTTTTCTAGCTATGGGATAAATAGCAGAACGAATTGAATTCAATAGCCTTGATTGACAACCAGTCTACAGCAAAAGGTAATGGGAATATACTGCGCGAAAAATTTTCTGCCCTGTCAGTCTCTTTCGAGACATGTTCGTCCAAGCGTGAATCACGTATGACACTTGACTGGCTGATTTGGCAATTTGCTGATGAGCAACTTTGATGCTAAACGATCATTGTGCCAAATGTTTTATTGAAAAGTAGTAATAGAGTTGGGGGTGCCATAAAGGTAAGATATAGATATGTATCTTTGGATATTATTCAGTTAAAAAAGACACGATTTTCTGTTAATATTTAATTACATTTTTGATTACTAAATTGATTTTTGTTCCAGATTCTGACTAAAATAAGTATTTCATAGTTGTTTTGTAGGAAGGGTGTGTATATTTTCAGATGTAGTTTCAACTATATATCCATATGGGCACGTGAGTGTCTGTATGTGATTCTTTTCTGGATGATTTTGATTATTAACTGTTGTATCATTTGGTGTCTGAGAAGCGGCAGATTTTGCTGCGAAATATGTATTACCAATGGATTTGTAGTTCTATATATATATATATATATATATATATAGAACTACAAATCCATTGGTGATATATATTACCAATATATATATATATATATATATATATATATATATATATATTCTCATACACCGATTGAGCACTATGGAGGAACAGCAGTCATTCACGCATCTACGCATCGTTCATTCACCAATGAATTCGAAAAATCTCGGCTACTGGCGTGTGTTTACATTGCTAACGAGCGACCATAGCTCAGAGGTAGAATCTCCGACTGATGTCAATTCGTTCGTCTTTCAATTCTTGCTAGAAGCAAACTGATATCTAACCGTACTGATAAACCGTGATACAGCGAAACAGATCAGTCTGCAGATGACTATCTCTCTCTCTCTCTCTCACTCTCTATATATATATATATAGTGTTACGGTATGAGATAATGATGAGTTGAATTGCTTAAAATCTGTGTTTGAGCGTATATAAAATAAAAGTTTTTGGTGTGTATAATTCAACCAAGACATTCTGGATTTCTTTACTTATCAGAACGATAAAAGTGAATTTTCCGAGCTGCTGTATTTTTTTAATCACCAATAGGCTAATTTTACTCTTATCTAATCATTTAATCTGTCCTCAGTTTGGCATCCAAACACTGTGAAATTTCTGTAATGGAGCTTACAGCGCAAATGTCAAGCAGAACTGCATGACGCTTCAAAATATCTGGCGGATTGAACTGCGTCATGATGCGCCAGATGCTACCTAACTTACCTTCCTAAATTCTATAGTTGACAAATTTAAAAACAAATAATACATATGCGAAGAAATAAAAATATATAATTGTGAAAATTTTATCCATCGCACCTGTATGAAAAACATTATTTCAAGTGCTTCTTGCACTGATAATTCTATGATGTAATAACTGAGTCAAAAGAAATAAACAAAACAGAGAGGTTACATAAAAAATCTTTTTTTTTAAATAACAAGGGAGAAATGGTGTCAACTTGGGAGTGACGTGTTATAGATACCGAACACAGGTCAGCTGATGGTGAACTGTTTAAGGACGTTTTCTAAAATCTGTAAAGTATATGAAGTTAAAAAAATATGCAAGAAACGGGAAAACAGTTTACTGAACTGTTTCGCGATGTATGGAAGCGATGGTTGAACAACCTCATGAAAGTTGAGAAAGAGACTTGAAGAAAAAGAAATCTGATTCTACAGAAGGATGGTGAGGATAGAATGAACCGTGTATGTGAACAGCAACGATGTTTTTGAGAAAAGGGAAAGAAAATGGAAACTTAAAATTAACATAAAGAAGAAGCAGTTGAAATTTCTGCTGCACGGGATAAAGGAGGGTTTAGAAAATCTGATACTCACGGGACAATGTGAGGGATAGAAGAAAGTAGAGAGCATATCACTTGATGAACTCCATTAAATGGATAGTTGAACAGAGTTTTGGGTGGGACAACAAAATCAAAACTTATTAATATCTACTAGGGAGTAACAGACACATGTGAAAAGCAATGAATACTTAGGACCTTAAGACACACGTCACTTAAAAGTAGAATTTGACTGATAAATTCAGATAGACTTTATTATATATTTTCAAATGCATCCTTTCATTTCGATGAAGAATACAAAACGGCACTTTAAATTTATTTTAAAGATATTAATTTGATGAAGTGGATGCGTTGCTCACACACAAAAGAACATTCTAAAAAGGAAGCCTAATATGGTGGATTGATGTCTTCTATCAAAGAGGTTTAGAAAGTTATTCGCGATGATTTGCAGTTCATTTTATATAAAGAAATAGAACGTTGAATTGATAGGCAATTTCGAAAACGAGTTTCATAAACTAGAATATGTGTTTTACATTAATGATATTTACTTAATTACATGTCTTGAAATTAGATCGTTTCAATTTTATAATCAATATTTTGTTTAATAAACGTGTCATAACATCTGTAATTATAATGTTTAATTACAACATAATATTGTTTAGGGTTCTAATTATTCTTTAAGTAATATAAAATGCTTAAGAACAGTAAAAATTGTAAAACTACTGCCACATCTTCTGTGAGTAAGGTTGACATTACTTAGATATATGCGATATATTGTGCACATTACGACGGTAAAAATGTTTTCTTAAATTCATTTTTCGTATAAATTAAAAAGAAAACTAAAAGTGACATTATATGAAGTGAATTGCAATTATATGCATCTGTTTCTATGCTTGTGTGTACAAATATATGCATATACATATATATGTACGTAAGTATATATATATGTTTGTTTTAATATATATATATATATATGTGTGTGTGTGTGTGTATGTGTGTGTGTGTGTATGAGTTACTGTGATAAATTAAACATACACATATTTAAGAAGTCTTCAAATATGAATGTACGTATACGTGTATCATATGTCATATATGTGTATATATCTCTCCTTCTCTCTCTCTATTTATATATACATATATATGTAAATATATATATATATATATATATATATATAAACACACGCACACACATATATGTGTCTTTTTGCGTATGAATTCGTATATATATATATATATATAGAGAGAGAGAGAGATAAATATTTGCATCCATACGTACACAAACACAGATATACAAACATATATATATATATATATATATATATATCACTCTGCATATTCCACGATCAGTAACACTCTACATACTCCCCGCATCACGCACACACACACACTATATATATATATATATATATATATATATATATATATATATATATATAGTTTGTGTGTGTGGGGGGGGGAGAGCGTGGAATATGCAGAATGTTACTTATCGATAAATATGAATATATTCTTACAACGTTATGCCTGTAGAACTCTATGTATATATGAATGAATGATTTATGCGTTATTGATGATCTATAAATCGACCCTTATTCTCAAGAGGATATATTCGCGAACGTATGAGTTATTCACCAATATATTGGCGCTGATAGGCGTGGGTGTGATTAAACATTACTTTAAAATCCAGTAATACATATCGATCGTCAATTACGCGGATACAATACAGATTTATATTTGTTGTACTGGTGCAAGTATTTTGCTTCTGCGTAAAGTGCTCTCTCAGAGTAGCTTTTCTTTATTTCTGAGATGAGGTATTGTAATTGTGAGTCTTTTTGGCTATACTCACAACGTTTCGACCGTTGTACGCTTTTAGCTTCAGGTGATTTAATATATTTAGTTTCATATGTCATGTCTCTTGCAGATGTCACCGTATCAGTTATTACTCAATTCTAAATTTTTTGTTCACATTTGCTGGTATTGAACTCATAATTCTCTGATAATAATTTTCAGATAATGAAATTGCTGTCTCTCTAACCACTTTTTTACCAGAGCTCATATTATTATTTTGCTGTATTTAAATTGATTTTCTTTAACACTACCTATAACTGATTCCGATAGGGTGCTCATTTCTATGCACTGCCGAATATGAAGATATTTGTGGCCTACTATATTCACTGATTCTTAAGGTTTCGCATTTTTCATTGATGTTCGCTATCTTTTGATTCAACTTCAAATAACAGGAGGCGATGATATCCCTTTTCTCTCTATATGTGGTCAGCTACGCCTGCGCGTTTTTCTTGAAGTCCTAGCTAAATGGAGCGTCCCATTTTGCCGTTATATTTCTTACTGCAGCTGCATGGGTTGGCGTACACACAGTTCATGACATTCAATCTGTGGGGTCTTACTCAAAACAGGTGTTTGCGAAATGTTGAACCACTTTTAATATGGTTCTGATGTTATATGGACCACAGATCTTTTGTATTTCTTCCGATAATATTTGACCATAAAGTAGACAGAATAAAGCAGTTTTCTGAGTGATGTATCCGTTTTGCACCATTTTTTCCAAGTTTGTTGAAACAACCGTCATGTATCCAAGGTAGGTTTTACGTTGTAGGGTACTGTTGATACTGAACATTTCTTGTTCATATGTATCTGCGTCGCTACTTATGTATTTGCTCAGTGGTTTAAACAGTAGAGGATTTGTCTAATTTACACTCTATGGAGGGGTGGAAGTTAAAATTGAGATATCTTCTGGTGAATGTGGTCATGCGATATATGGGTGTCTTGAACCCATGCTCTATTCGAGATATTAGTACATCCAGGAATGTTAGCTTGTTCTTTTTTTTCTCCTTTGTGAACTGTATTGATGTTTTTATTGTCCACAGAGTCTAGTAGGAGCTGATCTACTTCATGGTATGAAAGTTTCAAATATGTATATTCATCCTTAGAGCTTCCTTTAGTGATGTGCATTCTGTTGCAATTTCCTCCAAGAACTTTATATATATGTTAGCTATCGTTGGTAATAATAGGAAGCATTCTTCTAAACATTTATCCTGTTGATATGTATCTGATCCCATTTTGAAGTGTTTTTGTGTGCAGAACTTCAGCATCTCCAGCAACTTTACTGGTACATCCTTTTTGGGGATAAATCTTTGTACAGTCTGTTCGTAATTACCGATAGTGAGTTCACTGTGGGGATCTTTAAAAATTGTATAATTAATAGAAATTGTTAAAGTGATATTGGTATGGAAATTATATTGTGCTTAAAAAAAGAATTATTTAAAACTGTACCTTATTTCTTTACAGTGCAACAGATACAGCCCAGTACAAACTCCAGTAGAATTCGTTGCATTCACTTACGCGCAAATTCCTTTTGGAAAGTACCAATCAATTACTTGTTCTTCCAGCTAGGGTTTAATAGCAGGATTAGATTTTATAGACTTGGTTGGTAACCACTCTATCTCAAAATGCAATGATAACCTACAACTGGTAAATCTTTTGCCTAATTATTTATGTCTTGAAACAAGCTTGTATAACGTATGACAATTTACTGACTGACCTTATTCCCTCGAGTGATATTTTTCATTTAACTTTTAGCCAATTCCTTAGAAAATAATGATATAAAAGCAACTTAAAAATCGAAATATTTATTCGTTTTTCTGACTTTTATAATGATTTTGAAACAGAAATATTCCTGGTGAGAAAAATGAAAGAACATATTATTTGATATATTTTCCCAACTACTGATCAGAATTGACGTCTTAAAAGCTAGCCATATTTTTGCTTTAGAAAAAAGTATACAGACACCATATTATCTACAAGTTACCAAGAAATAGTATTCTAAGACTATTTCTATCTTTATGTTTGTATTTTGTAAGCAAGACGTTAGTAGCTACATTAGATATTTGACGGAAAAGAAGGAATTAGATCTAGTGTGTAGTTTTATTAAGAAAGCTGCCTGTTTAGAAATATTTAAGTCAAGAAAATGTATTTACTAAACAATTATTTGTAATGCCTGTAATACCATTATATTCCAAATATTACTCAAAAGTATTTTCATGAATGATCTAATCTAAACTTATTTATAAATGTAACTTTGTGTGTATGTGTGTGTGTATGTGTGTGTGTGTCTGTGTGTGTGTGTGTCCGTTAAATATAGACTGCGAAACGGCTCAACCGATTTTCTTGAAAATTTGCATAGTTGTACTATCAGAGTCTGCGAGTTTTCCTAGCTAGGTTTTGTGTCGTGGTATCCCCGATATAAAGCAAGATGTTTGTGTGTGTGTCTGTTTATCTGCCTGTATGTCTGTATTTTTTTCAGCCTTTTTATTTTAGTTTTTGCTTTGGGTTTGGCTCTAAGTAGGTATAATTGTATTTCTTAGTCTCAGCCATGATACCATTTACTCAGAGGACATATTTAGCCTTCGAAATTCAGTTTACGACGAAAAAACTTATTTCATATCGATACCAGGAAATCAAAATTTGACTTACATCCATTCATTTTTCTTTCAGTCTACGGTTTAGCTTTAACTGGAAACAGCTATTGATTTTTAAACCTTCGTGCTAACGTCCAAAGTGTCTGAGCTCCAGGTCCATGGATTAGTTTTAAAGCTTTGATTACACCCGAGCAACGCCGGGCTATATTGCTAGTTTGTGTATAAGATAAATATTTATTTTTAAAAATTCTTAAATATATATATAATATTTGATTTGTTTTTCTTGGTTTATAATATCCCAATGTCCGATTTTAAGGCAATTTGCATCATTTCAACCATTAAAATCTAAAGAAAATACACAGAAAATAATCAGATGTGGTCTTTAAGTAATTCCTTGAGGTCGATATACATCTAAACAAAAACAACCAATCAACTGTTTTTATAAACTTGTACTTATCAAATTGCCTCATGACAACGTGTTATATTCTAGGATAGGTGATAATGTGAAAACAAATTAATATATCTTTAAACATGAGTATTAAATATACAATTCTATAAGTTAAACTAAGATTCATTATTGGTGGGTAGAAACTTAACAGCATATGATACAGAGATGACACTTTGTTGATGAGAAATAGGGAAAAAAGGAGGAAGTGCGAGAAAAGGTATTTTCTTTGTAATCTTTTCATTTCATATAAGTCCCTACCGCAAATGGTTCGCAGAAAAAAGAGAACAGAGGTAAAAACAGTGCAGGGAATGTGGAAGAATGTGTAAGAGATATGTGTGTGACCAAGAGATAAAAAATAGCTATTGGCTTTGCAATTAAATTTTTGGAAATGGTAGCTATCAGGGAAACAAGCATGCGGAAGGGATTTACACATGCGGCAAATGCAAGAAAAGAACCCGATTGAGAAAAAGTGGCCGTTACATTTGCCTGCTGAGATGGCAGAATGGTGGGACCTAGTTGCCAATACAGTTGCCTGAATAAATGCATGAGGGCAGGAAACCAGCGAATGTAAAAATGAACGGGAAGCCACATCTCGTCGGTGAGAGAGAGACTAATTCCGAATTGCCAAATCGGGACCAATTACAATACAGATTTTCCTTTGGATTTTGTCGAAGACCTGTTGATGAATAGTAGGATCACTCGACCAGATACGTCAACAGCATTCTATGAATGCTAAATTTATAAATGTGCAAGTTAGATTCGGGACGAGAAAAACATCCTGGCTCGGAAAGTTTACCCATCCATCTCACCAGTAAATGTAGCTAAAGGAAAGCAGGAAGAAAGGATAACCTATCAATTATGTAAAATAAAAATCTTGGTTTGTTAATTAGAATTCATCTCAGTATGCGTGCCTTGAAATAAATATAACAAAGCACACAAATAGAGTTGTTTAAGTTACTCTGAAATGTTTTAAAAGATGACGCTGATTATGACACCTGAAGGCGCATTGAAATAAGAAACTCTTTTTTTTACCAAAATATAAATGAAGTGTTAAAGTTTAGGAAGTTTTTTTAGAAAAAAAGATGTCTGAATTGCTATATACTGTCAATCAACCATAATATAATAGATTCCATCAGGAGGAAGCAGCAAAAAAAAAAAGAAAAAAAGAAAGAGGTCCCACGGAAGGATTGCTGAGAATTACATGGATGGAATATATATAAAAAGATAATGTTTTGAAGAGAAACAAACATGAATGATAACTATACTTACAGTTAGAAAGTGACTGCTGACATTTTCTTTCGACAAAATGAAGAAAGGGGACTTTTAGTATTTCTACGTTGTAAAGGCAAGCGGAAGAGAGAAAAATATCGAGGGACATAGCTAACGATCTGTAAATTGATAGAAGATCTAGAAATGCCAGGGAAATTAAAATTGCATATATTGAATAGAGCTGCGAATCATAAGATGAAGTGAAAATCAAATAGAAACATAGTACATATTTGAAGAAGAAGAAGAAGAAGAAGAAGAAGAAGAAGAATGGCGCAAAGATAGTGGAGGATGAGGAAAAAGAACAAAATGTGAAGAAGAAGAAGAAGAAGAAGAAGAAGAAGAAGAATGAGGAGAATAGGGTAGAGGACGAAGAAGAAGAATATGATGATGCGGAAGATTAAGAGGAAGAAGAAGATGAAGAACAAGAAGAACAAGATGAATGAGAGGAAAAGGGTACAGGAGAAGGAAGAAGAAAAAAATAAAAGACCAAGAAGAATAAGAACAGAAGAGAGTAGAGGAGGTAGAAGAAGAAGAAGAAAGAGAAGAAAAAGAAAAAGCAAAAGAAGAAGAAGAAAAAAGGAAGAAAAAAAGAAGAAAAACGAAAAAGAGCTTGAAGAGAAAGAAAAAATGAGAATAAAAAATTGGAGAATGAGGGAGAAGAATAAGAAAGAGAAGAAGAATGTGGAAAATATGGTGGAGTAGGAGGAAGAAGACAAAGAAAGAGAAGAAGAATGAAGAAGAAGCAAAGAAAATTAAGAAGAGGGTAGGAAGAAGAAGACAAGAAGAAGAAGAAGAAGAAGAAGTAAATTGAAAGGAATAGTAACATAGTATCTTTATAAATCCCACAGAGAATGATGCTATTATCTCATTTGTTTCTACATAGATAACGTAGTCGATAGCCCCTTCATATCATTATCAGTTTGGAGCATTTATTATCAAACTTATGGATTTCTACACTGCAATTTTAATTTATGTACTGAACTATATAAATGTTATGTGTTTATTTGTCATAATTTTTATCGCCAATTTAGTCTTTCAGTGGCTTTAAGAAATATATTTTGGCAAGCAGGTTTTTACGGTAAAGTGTTCTATATCTTAGTGTTGATGGAGCGTTGGTAAGTACAAATAACTTTTTTCCCTTTAACAGGGCATGAATTTTATATATATATATATACATATATATATATATATATATATATATATATATATATATATATATGCGTCTAGCCACACTGATGAGCTGTGATACACCGAAACAAGCTTGTATGTGGATGGCGGCTAATATATTATGCTCTCATTACGATTGAGCTCTCTGGGGAAGAAAATTTTAAAAACAGTTTCCACTTTTGCTATATGCGTGACTCTTCAGAAATGAATTGAGTTCTTTCGGTGACTGGCGTGTGTACACACTGCTTATATACAACACGTTAAAATTTCCCTTCTTTGATTCCATGCGTCGATGGCTTTGGGAGTAGCGACTCCGACTGACACCAAATCGGTCGAGTTTCGGTCCCGGCCAGAAGCAAGTGGATGCGTCTAGCTACACTGATGAGCTGTGATACAGCAAAAGAAGCTTGTATGTGGATGACTAATATATATATATGTGTGTGTGTGTGTGTGTGTGTGTGTGTGTGCACGCGGAGTGTCTGATGATTCAATTTAAAACAGATGGACTGTCGTTGTTGGCCAGTCATCTCAATGTTAACAAACTCACACACATAAATATATACATTATCTAAAATACCCATATTCATTCATAAATATGTTTGAATCTGGGTTTTGTTCTATATAACAATTTATATACTTGGTACTTAGTAACGAATGATATTGTTATAAACTTTGTCAAGCGGGTTGAATGATGTGCATATATCAGAAAAGTCCTTTTCTGAATCCATTAAAACTATTTTCTTCGGAAAAATATTTTTAAAATTTCAAGCGTGTTGCACAGAGATAATCGCGCATAAAATATTTTGCCATTTGATAGATATTTTAATTAAAATGGATGTATAGAGTGGTTCAATTTAAAACATCTCTTATTTAGCCAGTAATAAGATAAAATAAAAACATGGTGGAAAATCACATTAATCTGTTTTGAAACATCACACATATAAGTGAATGTGTTTCACTTTCGAAATATACGCAGTTTGTAAATTAGCATTCATGATGTGAGACAAAATTTCACCCAAACCTTATTTGGTGAATGTACATATTCTGTAATTTACATTCTGATTCCTTTATAAAAATAAGTTAATCCACCAGACATATGTTTGTCTACGACCATCTGAATTGAAAAGACAGAAACAGAATATAAAATTTTAACATCCTGAATATGTTTAAATCTTCAAAATTAAATGTACCGATATACGGCTGCTTACTTTAAATCAGGGCTTCCCAATCTTCTTTCTTTTTATTCTGGGCTGCTTTTTCGGAAGTAAAATTGGCTTGACAGAAAATAACCTGTGATTCGAAGTGAGAACATTATCATCGTTAACTCTCCCCTTTAATTTGCGGACCCCTGTTACTATATTCTTAATACTTGCTATAATGCAAATATATCACAGTGATAAAATCGATTAATAATTATTTATAACTGTTTATATTGGGACTCATGCCTAAACGTATATTTCTGAGATGAGGTAGTATTTACAGTATTTACATTATTCGGACTATTGCCCTCATCTTGGTAGCCATTTGTACGATATTTCGGCCGTTGTACGCTCCAGCATTCTTCAGGTGCTAGGAATTTAGAACCGATGCTTTTATTACAATCACTGGGGTATATCGTCTTTATTCCTCGCTTAAAGTCGATTGGAAGGACATGTGGCCCAGTGAATATCGACGATGGTATTTCCTGACTTGACTCAGAGTTGTGAGTTCAATACCAGGCTACAGTAGTGGTGAACAAGTAAATGCCGGGTTAGAGGGAGATAACTCATGACTTCCAATCGAGGCTTTACGCAAGGAATGAGGATGATATACCTCAGTGATTGTAGTAAAGTTCAGTTCGACATTTCTAGCACCTGAAGAAGACCGAAGTGTACAATGCCCGAAACGTCGTAAAAATGGCAACAAAGATGAGGACAATTGTTCGAATAATGTGAATACTATAAAAGTACATGGGATCCATAAAATATGTTAAATTTTGAAATTATATATATATATATTCCTTGAAACGGTTTCTAAATCTTTGATTGTCTTTCAGTCATTACTACTAACCTGTTATCCTCTTCCACCGCTAAGCATTGTTTGAGAACCCCTGCTTTAAACGAACATTATATATCACTGAGAAAAACGAGTCAAAATATGCAGAATATCAATAGAATTCAAAATCAATAATACTGTCCCGTCCTTGTTCAAAAATACACATCTCTACTATCTAATGTATATGTTTAAAAATGATAAATATAATCTTGCAGTTTATCAACCCTTTTTTATCTGTTGGCTCAATACAAATGTTGTTGTTGAGCGAAGTAAACGATTCATATTCTGTTAAATCACTCCCCATTCATTTTGAACGGTATATTAGACAGGCGATCGTGTCATCATGGGAATTTTCGAATATTTTCCGCTTAAAATAGTATTCAATAAATAGATTTTCTAATGTCCATTAACTGTTATCGCCCTGTTCACGTATCCAGTATTGATGGGGACGTTGTATATTCGTTGGATTGGTGTGGAATTTTGCCAAGAAATGTATTTTGCACTAAGCGACGCTGGGTGTGAAAATGCACGTGCAGGCAAGATTTTGCTTTGACGAATAAAGATCACAAAAAGTTCAGCGCCCGAGGCAGGACAGAATGCACCGGAAGTGAGAGAAGTCGGAGTCAAAATGGAAACAACTATTTTAGTGACATCTGTTGTCAGAGAGAGAGAGAGAGAGAGAGAGAGAGAGAGAGAGAGAGAGGGTTGAGGTATGTGTAAAAGTATGTGTTCTGGTATGTGTAAAAGTTAAGTGTTCTTTTATTTAGTTACGTCAATTTTTAAGTTAATACATTCCTTAATATTTTTTATGCATATTTATCTTTTCTTTTTTAGAATTTCACTGTTGCACTTTCTGTCCTCTGTTAACACATTTTCCAGATATTTAATTTGTTTTATTTGTTTGATTTTGTTATCTCCAATTTTTCGGTTTCTTTATTTTCTGCTTAACGTTTGGAAGGCATCTTTTACTATCCCAATGCGTCTTCGGATTTCAGTGAAACACTTTCCGTCCTCTTCTAAAAGACCATTCAGATATTTCATTTGTTTTACTTGTTTTATTTTGTTATCTTCAATTTTTCTGTTTCTTGATACTCTGCTTAGCTTTTGGAAGACAACTTTCACCATCCCTATGCGCCTTCGGAACATAATGTCGTACTTTCCGTCCCTGGTTAAAAATCTTCTCAAATATTTAAATTTTTGTACCTGTTTGATTTTGACATCGCTAGCTTATCCTTTAAATTTTGTGATTTTGCTTTTGATAACAAACATACATTCTGACTACTTGAAATATCAGTTTTATGAAACTAGTATGAGTTTGTTTTTACGTACCGCTAAAAAGTAACATTTGATTATCTACATTACCGTTTTTGGGATACCACTGTGATTGTATATATCATTTAACATTGCAAGCTGTTACGAAACCGAAATATTAATCTAAGATCTCGAATTAAGTTGATAGTTTCATCAAAATTGTATATCCATTTAGATGTCCTGCATCGCGTTCATTCCGTTTAGAAATTTCTAAAATATCAGATGTATATAAAAAATTAATCAGGTCAAAGATAACTACAGCTTCGATAGAATGAAGCGTGTTGGTCTTAGCGCGCACCATTCTTCTCCGAACCTTTGGCGCGACTGATTCACAAAATAAAAATATACGAAATACCCTGAACTACATGTCTTAATGACTTTAAACGACAGCATCTAAAATAGAAAAAGACATGTAAGTTAAAGGTAAAGTAACGGCATAAACAAAATGTTTTGAATGAAATTTTACCAAGGAGCTCCCACTATTAAAATAAACTAAATTTGAGTTAGTGGACTTGATAATCATATTTTCCTGAAACATTGTTTTAACAGAAAGATTTTATAAATTCCAACGATATTAGCACTGATTAGCACTGGCTCGACGATCAATGAATACCAAATGTTTTTCTTATATACATGAACAAGATCAAGGTTACGGCCACATTTTTTAAACTTCACTTTCCGCACGATCCCTGAAGGTAAGCAACATCAGTAGCTAGATGTGTAATAGTTTGTATACAACAGTTACTGTAAGCTTGGATGTAGGTGTGGTGCATGAATAATATTTTAAAATTCTTAATTGAAGAGCCGAGTTCTTATTCTTGTTAGATTTGTTATATTCACTTAGACAAAAATACCCTTGAGAAATGTATTACTCTACCAGGTTTCCATCGATAAATTAATAAGACTTGTATCCCACGGATATGCATTGTGGTGCAGTAGATACTGGCTCGGAACGTGATATCGGTGAGCTGAGTTCGAATTCTAGTTGGATTCGTTGCATTCACTTACTCGCAAATACTCTTGGGAAATATATTAATTCGTCTCTTCCCTCCATTTATGGGAGTAATAACAGAACAGATTGGATTCTATAGCCTTGGCTGACAACCAGTCTACCCCAGAAAGCAATAGCAACCTACTGCGGGACAATCATCTGCCCAGTAAGTCATGTCTCTTTTGAGGCACGATCGCTCAAGCGTGTATCGCGTTTGGCACTTAACTGACTGACTGAATCCTTAAAACATTTCTTATTTAAAAAATAAAAGAATTTTGCTTACAAATTATTTAGATTATGCATTAAAATTCAGACTGGTTAATATGCTGCTATGCAAAACAACCAACTAATCATTCGGTATTTTGCGTATATAAACGAGGCCGTTTTTTGGAAAAACTTAAACCGTTGATTTTCATTAGCATTTTACATGCCACCAACAATACATAATTCAATGCAGACGTTCTCTTCTTCAAATTAGGCACGCAAACTGATGCATTGGGGGTCAGTAAAGGAAGCACTGTTTGACAACATCACTAAAAGCACAGGGAAATCAGTGGACATTGCCCAGAAAATTTACTGATTGGTTGAACAGTACTTTAGTTTATTTGATATGGAATTCAAAGCATTTTTAACTTTCGTCGGGATGTTTCTATTTTAGTTACCAAACAGGGAAGTCTCTCTTGAACCCTTGGCGAACGCCGCATCTCCATTTTGCATATACAAAATCATAATTTGGCGGTGACAAATCTACAAATCTTGACGCATCGGCATAGAATATCAAATTTTACTTGCCTTTATAATGACTCCACAAACATTTTTCATTCCTATTCGCATTCGCTAAAAGTTATAGTGCAAAACGTTTAGTAATTCCTTTGCCGACATACCTTTTTTCAAGTAACAGAGAAAAAAAAAACTATTTAATAAAACGCAATTACCAAGATTTAGTACCTAGAAACCCAGACCAGTAGAATATCCTACTGTTACCAAAGAGCAGACTCGTTCCGAGATTTCCTCTGTGACATCCCTCGGAACAACGTTTTTAGTCGTCCTGTCAAAGACTGTGCATCCGAGGTCTCCTCCTTGGTTAAGACTGACATCGATGCTTACATCACTGCCAGGAAATTTTAGTTTAAATCTCATTCGTCTCCCTGGTTCTAGCTAACTTGCTCGGCCGCCATTAACCAACGGAATCATTTCTTTCGGCTCTATCTTAGCTACGCTCGGACAAAAACAGGCGCCTTTTGGCATCAGGTCGTAATAAGTGTAAAAAGATACTTAACGAAACTAAGATGTTGTTTGCTGTCAGAATGAAGCAACGCATAGCATCCGGTAAGTGCGGCGCTAAAGACTACTGGCGACTCTGTAAAAGCGTGCTTAACAAGAATAAGTCCTCAATATCCTCGCTAATCAATGAATTTGAAGTCCTCACCTCCTCAGCGAACAAGGGTGAATGATTTGTTCGCAGATTCTCGACCAATTCGAGACTGGATTCGTCTGGAGCTTCTACACCCAACTTCCCACCTAGAACTGAGGCTCAACTGAATAACGTTTACATGACACCCTCGCTGGTTTCTAAAATAATCTCAAAACTTCACCCTCACAAAGCGATTGGAGGAGGGAATCCCAATCATAGTCTTGAAGAAATGTACCCCTGAACTCTCCTCTGTCTTTTCTAGGCTTTACAACTTCTGCCTATCTGCTTCCTGCTTTCTTGTCTGTTGGAACTCTTCTTTTGTAGTTACTATATTTAAGAACACTGGAGAAAACTCGGACCCCGCAAATTACTGCCCTATCAGTCTTCTTCCGATTTTAGCAAAGTGTTCGAAGCCATTATCAACGCCGCGGTGGTTCAGCATCTCACAGCCCACACTCTCCTCTCGGACAAACAGTATGGTTTCCGCTTCACCAGGTCTACTGCTGATATGCTAACGACCATCACCGACTATATATACCAGGCTCTCGACAAGAATGGCGAAGCCCAAACCGTTGCCTTAGATATCTCTAAAGAGTTTGACATAGTCTGGTATGCTGGCCTTCTATGCAAACTTCGGAGCTATGGTATAATTGGACATTTGTTGACGTAATACAGTCTTTCCACTCTAGCCGCACATTGAAGGTGGTATTTAACAGATATGTCTCCCAATACTACCATATAAACGCGGGTGTCTCTCAAGTCTCTATCCTAGGTCTTACGCTCTTTTTGATCTACATTAATGATCTCACCGATGCTATAAGATCGCAAGTAGGCATGTACGCCGATGACACCAGTTTACTCTCGCCTCAATCAAACCTCTGTTGTGTGCGACAAAGCGAACCTTGCTGCCGAGCTTGAAAAGGACCTCCAATCCGTAGTGAACTAGGGTACGAAATGGCTCGTAAATTTTAATGCTTCCAAAACGAAGCTGCTATCAATTAATTATCATAGACAATCGCATCTACCTCCCATTAGCATGGAACAGGTTGGCCTCCCAGAGAGTAAAACACTACGTCTCCTCGGCCTCACACTCTCAGCGGACCACAAATGAAATGACTATATCGAATTCATTGCTAAATCTGCTGCTATGAAAGTCGGTTCTCTGTGCAGGGCCCGGAAGCTTTTCCTGTCTGTATTTATCCTGCACATACTACTACTACTACTACTACTACTACTACTAATAATAATAATAATAATAATAATAATAATAATCTGACCAAGAAGAAAGTTATAAAGTAACTGGGTATAAATAGGGCAAAAAGAGTACTACAGATTAGTGAAATTCATATTAGGAACTGAACTGATTTCTCAAAAACATATAATGGCTATTAATAGCCTTAAATTTTCAGTTGTTCGATATAGTTTCAACATCTTGAACTGGACTCTAAATAACATCAGACAAATGGATTCTAAACAAAGAAATCTTTTTTTCTAAACATACTTTGCATCATCCACATGCTGATGGATATCTTCTGTACATCCCTTGTAAAGAAGGGAGAAAGAGATTTATTCAGCTAGAATTGTCATACAACACAACAATTTTGGCTTACTTAAATAGTGGGAAACAACAAAGGACTGGATGATACAATTAGACAAACATCACGAAAACAGCAAGAAAAAATATTAAATCATGAACGATCGCCGTAAATAAAAACGAGATTTACATTTAGTAGGTTATGACATCCAAAACGGAACCCAAGAATGGAAAGTGTTAGCAAAAATATGAAAAAAGGAAGCCAAGGCTTATGAATTTGACCTGATGGAACAATATCTGCATGGCTAATATCCAGAACATTCTAATAAAGCCGATGCTTTTACTTAATACTGGTCAGTGATTACGAGCATCTAGAGTAAAGGCTGAAGCGATGGCATTATGCTTACAGTTCAACACAACATTTTCACTAAGAACCTTTGGGCAAATACCATATAATTTAGTGTGTATCGTACAGATTCTGGGACAAATATCATGAAACGCTATAGATCATTCAATGGCAGAATGTCCAGTACTTGGGCTAAATGAATATAGAAATTTGCACTTAGAGGGTGGGAATATTTGTACTGGACAAAGTGAAAACATTTTTGAAAAATTATAAACAAATTTTGATAAAACATTACCAAAAAATACGTTACAGAAACAGAACACATCGTAAATCTATGGGGTTACAATATCTTAAAAGACAAGAAGATTGACGTAAATAGAACGGACATAATTGTCGAAGGCCGAAAAAATGTTTTTTCTCTACTAATTGATACAGAAAACTGTAACATAACAATGAAAGAATTAAGGTTATAAAAACCTGAAAAGCGTAATAGAGAAATGTGGGAAATGAAAGCAAGAATAATAGCAATCCTAGTAGATGGGCCTGGAATGATAAAAACGAAAACCGACAACACATTGAAAAAATCCCTGGGCATACCAACTTAAGAGATATACAAAAGAAATTCTGGATAAGTACAGCCCACACACGAAGAAGAATTTTGACCATGTAACGCCAGTGATGTTATGAAAGAAAAACATTTTTTTTTAATCATATCAGCCCAAGCAAGGCGGTAACACCACTGAAGCGCAGGGGGCTAGGTAAGAGTAAGACGACTGGAAAAGAGAAAACCGAAAATCACATCCTAAACAGGGAACAAGGGATGAGCCTCGTCACCTGTTCAATAGACGTGGGTAGAGTGTGAACCGGGCGATAGTCAAGGTGCGTAATCATAACAACACACTACTACTTTCAGTGGGTCTTCCCGCAAATTTGGTAGGTAGTACGATCATTGCAAAAATCAAAATATAATGGTAATCAATCTGCTACTACTATTACTAGCTAGAAAATTCGTAACGATATTAGAATTGTACGTGTTTTATTTCAATTTAGAACAATTTCAGTAGATACCTAGATTTATAATCTTCAATAAATGGAGGAATGTTCAAGCGCACAATTCTTAAATTAAAGTATATAATAAATTTCATAAATTTCCCAAACCACTTTTCTTGTTTCTTTTTCTTCTCTCATTCAGCGAATGCAGATAAGACTCCCTGATTTTGAAACTAAATACATTCTTAATTCGAAAATTCTCCTGTCTCCCAGGTACATTTTTCATTTTGTTTTTTCTTTTCACATCATTATTCGAATTGCCATTAAATTTTGTTAGAGAATGCGTGCATAACTTCGTTTTATATCATAAACAATAACTTGTAATTTTACATGCAGATATATAGCGAGCGCTTATTTTAAATCGAAATGAATTGTTTAAAGAATTACGAGTGTTAATCTTACAATAAATTAAGAACAATTGATATGAAAAAGCGTAATTTTAAAGTATGAATATAACTCGAATGTTTAGCTTAAACAGAATGCAACCTGGCAGCGTTTGCAAAGTGAATTCTAAAGAAAATATTTCGGCATTTGTACACATATTCATGAACATTTACCTGATTTTGAAATTTCTGGGGTTGCTTTATGAAAAAAGAAATTGGCATATTTCTGCAGAATGTACTGAACTACTTGTTTTACAGAGTCCCAGATAATTACAGTTCTTCCGAATTAGATACTCACAAGCTGCAGATCTAGATAAGTACGTCTGGTGTATGAAGACATCCTAGTCAATCTATAATAATTTCTACAGTGTCTGCAATAAGACCTGACGTCTAGCGCTGTCCTGATGGGCGAAAACACTCCTCAGATTGTCTCGTGCCATATGTTATAATGGATCTTTGCTTTCTTTTCTTTTTAATCTGGAGCAGTCCGCGTCTACATTCAAAATCTGATTTCATGGAAGGAGTCCGTAATGTCTTTCTAACCCGCCCCTGTTATATTATATGATTTTATTCAGATATATTTTAGATTTTGAAATTGGTTAACTGTGACCCATTACACTATCACATTACCTATTTTGCTCCATATTCTTGTCAATCATATATTTTGATGCGTTGTGACGACAGAAGCGTCGATGTAAATGTGGTCTATTAATGAGGCTGCTTAAATCGTCGGCACGCAACCAAATCTCATAGATTTATCCACGAGTTCAAGCGCTTTGTACTGCCTTACAATGCTAATATTAGTTGTATATAATATCTCTTTGATATTTTGTGTCTTGGAATTTCACTAGAAACAAAGAGGAGAGTACTAGATTGCTATGTGATGTCGGTTTTTTAATATGGCAGTGAATGCTGGACAATATCATCAAAAATGAAGGGAAAACTTGCAGCAACTGAAATGTGGTTCTACAGAAAGATGCTGCGGATGTCATGGACCGAGCATGTGAGCAATAACGAGGTTTTGTAAATGATTGAGACGAAAAGGATTTTAATACTGAGCATCAGGAAGAGACAACTAAAGTTTCTGGGACATTCAATGAGGAAGGAAGGCTTGGAGAACCTGTTACTAACAGGCCAGATAGAAGTACAAGAGACAGGGGAAAGCAGCGGATAACATATTTGAAGGACCTGATCAGGTGAATGACGGAGCGAGGTTTGCATGGTTCAACAGAAGAAAGCGTGCTAAGAGCCACCAGGGGACAGGGAGATGTGGAAAGCCATGATCGCCTAGGTCTTGAAAAGACATGGCACATAAAAGAAGAAAAAGATATTTTAATACGTATTTTTTAGATTTGACTACCATTAAAAGCTGCAGGGTTACAGGATATTCTCTTTCGCACAACGTAATGTGCATATTATTTTTATAAACTTTCTATTGTTGAACAAAACGAACCATGCACTAAGCAAGGTCATCATCTTCAGAAACGGAATATAATCGTTTTTACTCATTTTACAAGTTCATTTTTTCTTTTCCTGAAATAAACGAGAAATCAAATAATGAAAATTATCCTTCATTATCATATTTGAAATAAAAACATTTAAATTTATCATTACAAGTAAGTATCTTATAGAACAAAACTTTGATATGTGACTTGTTAGATATATATTTAAAATAATGTGCTCAAATTCCACCTACCGTAAATTGCAGCGTATAAGATGAGTTTTCAAGCTTAGAAAATATTTTCAAACTAGTGGTCGACATATATGGCGAGTATAAATTGCAAAACCTTTCGAGTTTTAATCAATTTGGACAATAATCTTCACTCTACACCACTTACCATACTTCCATCCGGCTGCACAAATACATCCCAATATTTAGGTTTGGTGAATATATTTGTCATATTAACAAAAAAATTAATGTTAAATATTCAGACAAATTCCGTTTTTTATTAATGCTATAACCAACATTGGGTTAAAGAGCTGATACACTAATTTAAACATTAGTTCAGGGTGTGACGATATATTATACCCGGCAAAAAGCCCTACACTCCAAACGTTAGAGGTTTTTAGAAGATTTCAACTACGTTCTCATTGCTGCTGTCCTCAGGTCGACCTCGACCGCCGCGTGTGGTAGGACCTGTTATGGCTTACGCTATTAGTAAATCGTGAACCACCAAACAGAAATATTTTTATGACGGTATAAAAATATATTTATGGCAAATCACCAGCAATACTTTTTTTTATATAAATATAATCAGTAATAGATGTTTTCTGTAATTGAAGCCATACAGGTTTGTTCAATATTTGAAGATTTCGGCATTAAATAACCCATAGATATTGATATGCCGCTAAACAAATTAAAAACAAAACTGTAAACACTGAGCAGGGCCTATGTTTGTGGGTGTCGAATCTATATGTTAGGTATTGCCGCAACTCGGAATTCTGAGTTAAAAGCTTTGAGGTCGACTTGTACGCCGCATTTTGCGGTATCTGAACTTTTTCTCCACTTATTAGTAAAAATGATGTCATTTACTTAGAGTTTTTTTTAGAGGAGCCTGGTATGTGCACACGTTCCTTAGGTTTTGAATGAAGTTATTTTTGCATCAATCTATTGCGTGAGTAACAATTTCAAAATCGGCGTCGCAAAAAGTTGAACAAATTCTAACTAATTCTAATTCTAATAATAAAGATATGATTAAATACTCCAATGCAATCGATCTCATAAAAACTAATTTATGAATTTTTCATTTCTAATTCTTCATTCCATGTTTTATGGAAATCATACAATTTTATCCCAACAGTCAAGCTATTAACATAACAGATTATCGAATATTAACTAGCATAAAATTCAGAGCAGATATATACTCATTCCTACGTTCCGCGTGTTTCGGTTTACAACCAAATGACGCTGAAACACTTGTTCTCATATGATCATCGAAATGAAGCTAGTATCTGATCAATATCTAGATAGGAGACTGCTCGGGAATAACGTGTGCTATAAGCTGGGATGCACTAGTGGGTAAAGGATAATGCCTTGCAATTATTAATTGACGAGCTATGTTCTAATTTCTGCTGTCTTTGTTATATTCACTTACAAGAAAACACCCTTTGGAAAGGTAGGAATCCAACCCTCTCCCTTATCCTAATTAGTAAGACATCTATCGCTAAATCTTTAACATATCCAAAACATTCATAACCTTATAAATATTTAAATAAGCTTCAAAATTAGACAAACCTTAAAAATAAAAACAAATAAAACAATCAATTTCCTTTCTTGGTGATATTTCTTTTAAAAAATGCTTACCACGGAGAAAAGAAAATTTCCATTCTATTTTCCTTGATGCTATTGACAACATTATTCCGGTTCCTATTAAATATGTAATTAGGGGACCAGTTTCTATTTGCATATCATTAACTTCAATGTCTGCAATCCAAAATTACTCAGCTCAACTTACGGCAATTTCTTTTCATCTGTAAGTCTAAACTTTTATCTTCGTACGTCAGTTCTGCTGAGGATTCTATCGTGTAGAATCCAAATACTTCACGTTTGGAATTTCTATGGAATCAGACATCAGATGTTATTACCCAGTAATATATCATGGGAACGATTCTTTGATACCATTGCTGCAGTTTAGGATACACAGCACTGACAGAAATGTTCAACTGGGAACGTGCTATTCCATTAATTTATGGATCTGTATTATTTTCCGTCTTATCCACTATTTGCAGGTTATTCACAATCAGAAAATTTTATTTCACCAGAAATCATCTAGAGATAATGATTATTTACTGATACAGATTCTATTAATTTGTCTATAGCAGGAGGAAAGATGGAGTTTTAACATTCCCAAGGCTGTTTGTGAGTAACAGAATTTCATTTCCGAGTCGTTATTCATTACACCTTCCGCACATCCAAGATTAAAGAATCATTAAAGAGTCATTTACATAATTACCTAGAAACCATCTAAGTACTTAGTTGATCTCACATAATCCGGTGTTTCAGTGGGATTTCGACCGCAACTAATGTCTCGTATGTGGTTACTTCCAAAATAGTTTTACCAAAGCAATAAACATGCTCTCTATCTTTGTTTTTTCTTATATTGTTGTGGATCTCGAGAATATGGTTTGCGCAAATAAATGAACAACGACCAGTCACTGAGATAGAAAATAAGTGTATTAACATAAGGATACAGGCTTGAATGAAGATTAGTAGTCCAGAAATGCAGGTTAGTAAAAATACTATGTACAAGTCTTTGGAAGTGAAGCCGTAGTATATTGAGTATGTCCACTTCGGAAGCTGACGGGTAATGCGTAATAAACTTCTCAATGAGTAGCGCACAGAGCTACCATGAACTACTATATTTTAACTGCTTATCTCTCTCTTCTCTTACTCTGGACTGTCGTATTTTCTGGTTAACTCTCTGTGACAACGCGGTATTCTCTAGCCTAGCTTCTATAGCAGTAGTATAATTATACATTGAACAAGTTCATCTTTATGAAAAAGGGAGAACCCCACAACAGCTATAATAATTTCTAATATATCCACAAAAAATACATCATTATTACATGTTCTTGTAAATAATCAAAATAAAATTTAACGGGGAACCAAAACTACTTTTGAAAGAGATACAAGCATTAACTTTCCTCAATATCGTGTTATGGTTTAACATCAATGATCCAAAACAATCTACCAAAATTTCACTCATAATTATTATCACGTAAATCCAACAAGTGCAAAAATTTAAATAGCCTGGAAGTGTTGTCGCAGATAACGGAAGTGCAAAACTTAGATCCGAAGACATATTGGCATGGTATAGGACACTTTTCGAAAACTAAGCAGCGTATTGAGAGACTGGGGATTTCGTTGAAAACAAAGAAGATGTATTGAATTATTATATGATATCTGTATTTTTATATGGCAGAGAATTCTGGACAATCTCCTCAGTGATGAATCAGAGATACGAAGCAACAGAAATATGTTATACAGTAGGATGTTGAGGATATTCTGGACTGAATATGTCAGCAAACAGAGGTTTTGAAGATGATGCAAACAAAAAGGAAACTTATACTTAGTATCAGGATAAGACAACTGAAATTTTTGAGACACGTAATGAGAAAAGTGGGCTTGGAGAATCTAATATTCGCATGACGGATAGAGGGAAAGAGACAGAGGAAAGTATCGCTAGACATACTTGATGGGATTCAGCAAGTAATCGCTGAAGCAGAGATGGTGATAAATACCAGGAGGAAAAATACTAAAAGTGACAAGTGACAAGGGACAGGGGCAAGTAGAAGTCCATGATCACCTACGTCCTGAAGGAACACGACACATAAAGAAAAACGATCTTACGTTCTTCTTATAACAAAATGAAAATATAATAATTGTCTGTTTCTGTGTGCGTTTAGATGAAAGAACTACAAATAAACTGCAAGAAAACCGAATAAATGGTCAGTAGCAAAAAGAGCAGGGCAAAAGGACAAATACAGGTGGGGGATACTAAAATAAAGCAAGAACAAAAATTTAAATATCTGGGAAATGTTCTAACAGAAGACGGAAAGTGCGACACTGAGATCCGAAAGGCGAAATGGCACGACGCATTCCAGAAGCTTAGTAGAATATTGAGAGACTGGAAAATTTCGCTAGAAATTAAAAAAAGTACTGGATTACTATGTGATATCTGTTTTTCAATATGGCATTGAATGCTGGACAATATCATCAAAGATGAAGAAAAACTTGAAGCAATTGAAATATGGTTCTACAGACTGATGATGCGGATATAATTGATTTCACATATGAGCAATTATGAGGTTTTGGAAACGACGGAAACGAAAAAATAAGCAGCAGGAAAAGACAGCTAAAGTCACTGGGAAATGTAATGTGGAAGAAGGGCTTAAAGAACCGGATACTACCAGGCCAGACAGAGGGAAAAAGAGACAAGAGAAAGCAGCGGATAACATATTTGAAGCGCCTGAGAATGTGGATGACAGAACGGATATTGCGTAGTGTAACATGAGAAAGCGTGGTAAGAGCCACCAGAGATAGGGAGACAGGAAAAGCCATGATCGCCTGCGTCTTGAAAGAAGAGAGCACATAGAAGAAGAACCGTTTAAGAATTAATTTTAATCTTTTTCCATATCGTAAATATTAAATATATACTGATCGTTTCAAGCACAATAAAATAAAATAACATAGTCAAGTTAAACATAAATGCGGAAAAACCTTATACTAAACCAAGACTACAACTGAAAAGCATATCTAAATGTAATATAATATTTGTTACAGTTACTTCAAAAGTAATTAGAGATATAATTAATGCATATATATATATATATATATATATATATATATATATATACTGAGAATCTAAAAAGGAAATTACACTATTCGCCCATGTGCAAATTAATTGAAACAAACCGTATAATTTTTTCCTAAGCTCTTCCACAATTTTTCAGGATCAAGCATGATAAAGTCTCTTTGCGTTTTTTTTTCTCTTCCTACACCATTTTCATTTATATTTTTGACGGATGGATCCAATTCGTTTCTTCACCTTGATGGCACGTCTGACAGTTGAAAGGCGACAGGGACAATATCCGCGATATCGCTTGCAGCTTTACAATTTTTGTAACATTCTTCGGAGTAATGCCCATCGCAGACAATGTCCGTAGGACAACTAAACGACAATCTAGTCAATAGTGTCAGGGCGTGATAAACATCTGATGCAATCACGGATGTCGCAATATTATTCATGGCCAAACATATTCAATCATACACTTCGAAAATAGATCCATATTACTGCAAATGACTGCAAATGATTTAATCTGAGGAGAAAAAAACAAACAAAAAAAACAAAAAAAACAATCCCACTCAGTAACTGAACGTAAGTAAAAGATTTCTAAAGTAGTTGTTTCAGTTAATTTGCACAAGGTTGTAGAGTGTAAAAATATCACAAGGAATACATAGTTTTATACAAACATCCATAATTTTGTATGTATTTAACTACTTTCGGACAAAGTCACTATAGTGATTTTTTTTTTACTCCCGGTAAATGAACTCGCATACCTATGTGAAAACTCTGCTCGAGTTTTCATTACACATGGCACTCCCTAGAATGTACAATCATACGATGACTGAGCACGGAGACCTTCGTTTTCCCGCAGTGTATATCATTTGAAGTATGTCAGTAGAATAACCAAAAATGAGAAAAAAGAAGAGAAAAAAAAACAACAAAAAAAACAAAGAAAACTACATAATGTCTGACTTAATTTGATGATTCTTGCATATGTTTCGATCAAAGGAACACTCATACCTCTAAGTTTTCGCCACACTCATAGCTCTAAGTTTTCTAAAACTAATAAATTAATCCAAATGCTTACCTATCTCTCTAAACACCACATTTACACGATTGCTTACTACTCCTCACAATGCTATAAGGAGGCTAATCTAATTCCCTTCTTCGAGCGCTGCTCTCTTCTCCAACGTCTTAATCTACAACAGATCTTTCAATGAAGGTCTTTTTTCTTTTGTGTTTCTTATGAAAACTCCAGTTAACCTCCCAGAATTTAACTTAACTATTGCAGTTTTCCTTCTGTCCTTTTTCAGAAAATGGCGATAGAAAGTAATTCCAGTAATATCTTTCACCTGCATACAACTGGAGGGGGCGAAACCAAAATTAACCACAGGAAGAGTCTGAAAAATGTTTTCTCGTTTCCTAACGTTTTAACTCTTTCTTCAACACTACTTCCTCTGATTATTATGTCTTCTACATCCTCCATCAACTCGTTTTTTTTTTCAATTCTAATTCACTCGTATGCGATAACCACCTTCCTTTCGTTCCCGAAAAAACTATACTCACACACTCTAAGGGCAAACTCTAAAGGCAACTGCAAAAAGAAGGCTGTTCCATAAAAGATTTTGGTAGAACCAGCAACTTTTCTTACAGCGAAAATAAGTGCATAGCCTCTTCACCTGTAAACAAAAAATGTCACCTACCTTACTTTATGTCTGTGTCATGACTGTCTAGCATTTTCTTTCTTTTTCTGTGCCTCGGTAACGATGGTCGAAAACAAATTGTTTTCTAAAAGAAAACGCTAGTCACTTCACACGGTAATAAATGTAATGTTGGCTACAACTGGGCCAACAAGAACGAAGATTAACCTTGACAATAGAAATGTCATAATCTTTTTCTCTTCAAAATGTCGACGAAAATATAAACTTCATTTTCTTCTTAAACCATAATGGACGAGAACAAATTCTACTGCTTCTTAATCGACCCTAAAAAAATCTTCTACGAAAATGGCATCTCTCATAAATGTCAGTTCGTAAAAACTTTGTAACAATTCAACGGGGAATAGACTGCTGCTTCTTTTTCGTAAGGTAAATGACGAATTAAACTTTTCTAACACGATGTCTTCCAAATGTGAATAAAATATATCATTATGTTTTATTGGATCTTTCATATCTTTTCAACAAACAGGTGACTTGGTTGTATTGTGTAGTTAGTAATTCGGTCTGATCGAAACGCACACGCATACGAGATTGACCAGGCAGAAGGCCTGTCATTTTCTTTCAACTGTAGAAATCCAAATTAAAATTATTACTAAAAATTCAACTGAAAACTCAACTATGTGTCAGTTTACGTAAAAAATAATTGTCTTCTAACCGTTCGGTTTTGTCGGTGATGCACGGTGTTATCATATCATGAATATAATATTCTATACTATAATAAGAGCCACGTCTGTCCGTCACAATTTCATATCTATACTATAATAAGAGCAATGTACTGCCATCACACGATATAACCAGTAATAAAATATGCAGCATTTTATTTATGAATGATATATACAGTATTTCTTTCAGTAATAATCTAATTTAATTTACATTACATGTTAAACATATGATAGAAATATTAAATCATAGCAGTTGAATTGATAGGTAGAAATTTTTAAAGCACAGATTAGACGTTTCGTGCCTATGCGTCAAGAGTGATGACTTGCAGATTTTACTTATAATATGGTGCTACTTCTTAGTAGGAGTACCCGCGAAAATTTCAAGGTTCTCCTACTTTAATTTTCTGATGATTATTTATTCTTAAGCTCATGGAGTATTGAATAAGCTAGTGGTGAGTTCTCCAATAATAAAATATCTTTAAAAATTCCCCTGTTATATCCTTAAATCTTTGACCTTAAATACTTTAATAAAATATTGCAATCTCATTCATAAATATGAATGCATATCGTTATTTAAATAAAAAAGTGTGCAGAATTGAAAAGATTCCCAATTGACACATTCTTTAATTCACTCAAACTGCTGTTAAACATTTTTATCTTCCCTTGATTATTTCTTTCTTTCTGACTTTGTTTCTTCTTTCAATAATTATCTCACTGGAAATGAAGAAGTGTCTTTTCCCTTTTCCCCCGTGATCAAAACAGAATAATGCATTATTTATGAATTATTGTCAGATTTTAAATATTTTTATGTTCCCTTATTTCTTTCTTTTCTGGCCAAATCCATGTCTTATGAACGTTTCTCTAAACAATAATTAGAATAATAATTCTGCAGACGATGTTGTATAATTTCTCATTGTAGATGGATTTTTACTTTAAAGATTTTCATTTTCCTTCATTATTTCTTTCTTTCTTTTATATTCACACCGAAATAAATTATTGTTTTATCCGTTAAATATTTCAGCTTAACAATATTAGCGACATATTTCAATAAAAATTAGAAGTCAGAGGATGCGAATGAAAAGATTTTAAATTACCATCTTTTCTATTTCACTGAAACAGACGTTAAATACTTTTATTTACCTGTCTTTATTTTTCTTTCGTTCTTTCTTTAATTATTTATTACCCGAAAACAAATAGCATCTCCGTTATGTCCTTCCCGTTTTTCCATGCAAACAAAATAGAATAGTCTCTTATTTATTGATTATTTGCTGGAGGTAATATACGTATAAACTAAGAAACTAAAGGACGAACTTTCTGAATTAGAATGAAATTAACATAAACGTTATATTTCTTAGATATCCTACTTTTTTATTATTACACAATGTAACTGATGATAGGCAATAAAGATTTTAAAATGAGACTGTATTTTTTGTTAGCTTTCGTTGAAGGTAATACATTTTAATAGTAAACAAACGTATGGTTGATTCTGCCACATCTTAATGTTTATTTACACCCACAACGTATTATCTTGTTTTTTTTCTGGCGGCTCATGTTAACACGTTTACACGTAAACTTTTCTCGCTTTCATTCAGTGGGTGTCTTTGGAAGTGACAACCGCTCATAAAATATAAATATGAGGAAAAAGATCCGAATTATTAGAAAAAACTTTTTCCACAGGATTCTTTTTTAAAAATTTATCTACACTCAAATGTTTTTTTTTTTGGTGTTTTTACTCAGCTTACTAATTCTCATTTGAAACAAGAAGATCAGAAATATATCCAATTAGAAAATAATAATAATAATAATAATAATAATAATAATAAACAAAGTAGCCATGTGTTGATAACAATTGTTTACTAAATGTATTTCATATGTAAGGCATTCGATAGTGTGCCACATTCCTGGATTTTAAAGACTTTAAATATATACAAGATATCGCCCGTCATCATCAATTCCATCAAACAGTGCATGTCTATATGGAAAACAACCCTTTACCTGAATCATATAAATGGAACCTTATAAGTCTGATGAAATAAACATCAAAAGAGGTATATTTCAAGGTGATTCTTCATCTCCCTTACTATTCTGCATATCATTAATAGCACTAACCAGTCAACTTAATAAGACAGAATGTGGTTATAAAATAGGCCAAAAGAAAATAAGCCATCTATTTTACATGGATGACTTAAAGTTCTATGCTAAGAATAATAATGAGCTGGAAGGTCTTCTGCAAACTGTAAAATGCTTCAGCGAAGACATTGGAATGAAATTTAATTTGAATAAATGTGCTAAAGCTACAGTTTTACGTGGATCAATACAAGAAACATCCTCAATTAGCTTAGACCCTGCTGTAACAATAAAAGAATTGAAACCAGAAGAAGCTTATAAATACCTAGGTGTAAATGAGAGCGAAAACATTCACCATAAAAAAATGAAGGAAATAGTGCGTAAAGAGTACTATAGAAGGCTACGAATGATATTAAAAACTGAATTAAATTCACAGAACAGAGTTATGGCCATTAATAGCCTTGCAATCCCAGTTGTCCAATATAGCTTTAACATCTTAAACTGGACTCTAAACGACATCAGGCGAATGGATGCTAAAACAAGAAAGCTTCTTTCTAAGCATAAGATGCATCATCCAAAGGCTGATGTAGACCGTCTATACATACCCCGTAAAGAAGGTGGGAGAGGTCTTATTCAGCTGGAATTGTCATACAAGACAACAACTATTGGCCTACTAACATACATAGGAACAACAAAGGATTGGATGATACAATTAGTAAGGCAACATGAAGAAAGAAAGAAAAAATATTCAATAATAAAAGAAGGCAGTAAATACAAACAAGATTTACAGTTAGTAGATTCTGTAGAAAAGCAAAACAGAAGCCAAGAACCAACTATTGCGGCAAAAAATATGAAAATGAAAGCCAAAGATAAAGCTCTTGAACAGATGAAACAGCGCTGGCAAGACAAACCTCTGCATGGCCAATATCCAGAACGTGCCAATAAATCCAATGTTGACAAAGTTAATACTCATCGATGGTTACGTGCATCTGGATTAATGTCTGAAACTGAAGACTTTTTTCTTGCAGCACAGGAGCAAAGTCTTTTCACTAGAAACTTCCAGGCAAATATTATGCATAATAATATTGATCCAAAATGCAGGTTTTGTGAAAAACACCAAGAAACAATAGACCACCTAATCTCAGGCTGTTCTGTGCTTGCCCCAAATGAATATAAAAATCGCCACGATAGAGTTGGGCAATATTTACATTGGGCAATGTGCAAACATTATGGAAAAGCTGTAAACAAACACTGGTATGAACATCACCCAGCACCGGTTACAGAAATAGAAGATGTAACCATTCTATGGGATTACACCATCTGCACAGACAGAAAAATTGAAGCAAACAGGCCAGACATTATTGTTAAAAACCAGAAGGAGAAAACTTGTCTATTAATTGATATGGCTTGTCCAGCGGATTGTAACATAGCAACCAAGGAATTTGAAAAACTGTCAAAATATAAAGACCTGGAAATTGAAATAGAAAAAATGTGGAAATTGAAAACAAGAGTTGTGCCAGTGATAGTAGGTGCACTTGGAATGATAAAAAATGGAACAAAACAACACATTGAAAGAATCCCTGGAAACCCCAGTTTAAGAGATATACAAAAAATTGTCTTATTAAGTACAGCCCACACACTAAGGAAAACTTTATCTATGTAATGCTTGGGATGATAGGGAAGATAGAAAAACATGAAATGGAGCCATAACAACACGCCACTACCTGCATTAGGTCTCCCCGCAGACTTGGTTGGTAGTGTGACCAAAGCAGAAATCGAAATATGATGAAAAATGACATAATAATAAACAAAGTAGCCATGTGTTGATAACAATTGTTTACTAAATGTATTTCATATGTTTTCAATATTTGTTTCACTCTTAATTATTAATGAAATGCAATATTTTCATAGTTTTGTAATACAAAGAATATAACAAAGTCGAAATAAAAAGCAAAGTATGACAAATTATTTTAGAACTTAAAGTGAACTACGACATATGTCTTGTTAGTACATTTATCCGAAAAAATGTTTAGAAACAGAAATTAGGAAAACAGACACAAAATTGCTAAATATTCGATTAATTTCTCTTGTTTAATGCCGAGAAGTATCAAATATTTAAAAAACATCTAGATCTTAATTAATAATATCGCACCAATTCTGAGAATATTTAGAGATTGTTGTACTAGGGAGTCGTATTATAATCAGGAGCGTAAGTTATACCCGGTTTTTAGCTTCAGGAGTCGTATTAGATTGTATCAGGGACGGTCAGCCCTGTCCGGTACAAGGCAAATTCACAAACATGGCCGACACTCCCCACGACTTAAGGGTTTATCAGAAGGTCATTAGAAGAGGTAAGTAAGGATGATGGAATGTATAAGAATAAAATTATTTCGTTTGTATGATAAAGTAGTGTTTTATATAACAGTGCAGAATGACATGGATTTTTAGGAGTTCAAATATTAAGAAAGAAAATGTAGTACATAGTTAAATATTCCAAAAGAAAGAATAGTAAGGAGATAAGTGTTTCCAGTGCTTGTACTCTTAAGCAGCAAAATGTGTATATGTAGAAAGATTAACAGATTATTAATAAAGTATGTATTTCTTGCCTTTTTATGGCCGGCGAAAAAGTGAAAGTGAAAGTGAAGCAACAAGACAAAATGGTAATTATCAAAGTTAATATTTCGAAGTTATTTGAAATATCTTGTTATTGTCAACGGCGTCTTCGTCTTTGTTGATTTCGATAATGTTGAGGATGGAGAAAAATAGATAATGAAAAATAGCATGAGGGAAGAAGAAGAACGAATGTGTGACGGAACGTTATGTCCTGGTCGGCAAATTAAAATTTCTTTTGTCACATCTTGCGGTCTCGTCTCTAATGTTTGCTCCCATCTGGCTGACTGCTTCGACTTTATTTTTGTTTTTATAGCCAAAAACAATTTTAACATCACTTTCTTAACTTATTTCTCAGTTTTGCAATTCACTTCTTTCATTAGTTAGAAAAAGAATTTAATATTGGATCGTGAAATTTGACCTCACATTTTTCTTTCAGTAAGTGATCAGTTTTTATTCGTGTTTGTCAAAATTAGGATTTCACACGTAATTGTGAACTTTCGTAAAAAAGAGGAAAAGAAGAGATTTACTTTTAGTTATATGTTTACCGAAGACGCATCATAAAAGTTGTATCACATTATGTTGAGTTAGCAAGGACTAATTAAGGATTACAATCTGGCTAATAAATTATTCATCAAATTAACTAAATCATTATCGTTAAATATGAAAATAATATTTGAATTACATCCTCTGCATGCTGGAAGTTCTCTTCAGTCGTTCCTGTATTTAAGAATTGTGGTGAACCCTCGGACCCATCCAACTATCGCCCTATCAGTCTTCTACCGATATTCGGGAAAGTATTCGAGGCCATAATCAATGCTAAAATAGTTCATCATCTCACTGCCCACAAACGTTTCTCTGACAGGCAATATGGATTCCGCTTTGCCAGGTCCACGGCCGACCTGCTAACAACCGTAACGGAGTACATGCTACAGGCCCTTGATGAGTCTGACGAGGCTCGCGCGGTTGCTCTGGACATCTCCAAGGATTTCGACTGGGTTTGGCACTCTGGCCTCCGATGTAAACTACGGGGTTACGGCATTACCGGTTGCCTGCTTGACCTAATCCAATCTTTTTTAAATAACCGCAAAATGAATGTTGTTTTGAATGAGCGTGCCTCTTCATGCCACAGCACAAATGCTGGTGTCCCACAGGGCTCTATCCTGGGCCCGACGCTCTTCCTCATTTTCATCAACGACCTCCCAGATGAAATTAAGTCCCAAGTAGGCATCTACGCAGATGACACTACAATATACTCCCGCACTAGTAAGAAACCTGTCGTGGCGGACAGACATAATCTCGCTGCTGATATTGAACGGGATCTACACTCTGTGGTGAACTGGGGCAAGAAGTGGCTTGTCAACTTCAATTCGTCTAAGACCAAGCTGTTGTCTGTCAACCATTACAAGCAACTCTCTCAGAGAGCAATACACTGCGCCTCCTAGGACTTACCCTGTCCTCAGATCTCAAATGGAACCACTATATTGAATCCATAGCAATATCTACTGCTAAGAAGTTTGGGTCACTATGTCGATCCAGGATGTTTTTTCCGCCCGAATCCATCTTGCATATATACGTCAACCATCGTCCGTGCATGGAGTACTGCTGCCATTTATGGTCAGGCACCCCTGCCGTTCTCCTCAGTGTTCTTGACAGGCTCCAAAGGAGAGTCTGTAATATGATAGGTAATGATCTGGCGGCTCGACTGCAGCCATTTCCCCACCGTCGAAATGTGGCCTCCCTTTGTCTGTTCTATAAATACTTTCATGGCTTCTGGTGACTCCTCAACAGGTGTCTACTCGTAAACCAGACTAGCAACTGGGCTCCACCCATTCACAGTCAGGTTTGCCAAATGCAGACGACAATTCTCTTCCTGTAGCTTCTTCTCTCGCACTTCCCGCCTGTGGAACTCGCTCCCATATTCTTGCTTTCCTGACGCCTACAACCTCCAGAAATTTAAATGCAAAGTCAATACTCATCTACTAACCACTGGACTCTAGCTCTCTCCCCTCCCCCGTATAACCTTCCCTTTCTCTCCACCTATGTATCTGTCATCGCACCTGCTTTCTCGGCTTTCTATTCCTCCTTTCTAACTAGATTGTAGTCCTCACTCTTTTCTAATTAACCTTTTTTTACAGTTATGTAGCCCCCTGCACATCAGTGGCATTTCTGCCTTGCTCGGGGTGAAATGATTTAAAAAATACATTTAAACCCGTGTATATATTTTCCAAGTTGAATCATAATATATCATAAGCTAGAATGGAAAACTAACAAAAATCAAAATTTA
>JBBBDQ010001747.1:400000-535000 GCA_037127315.1 Ascarosepion bandense | reverse complement strand
CTTTTCGCCATTTTTTGTCATTTCTTTTCTTGGAAGGAAACAGTCGCAAAAAGCTTAATTCTGAAAACGTTGACAGTTTTAGAATTGACACCTGACTTGCATGATTGAGTCGAATCAGGTGAGATTTTAGAAGTCAGAAGAAAATAGGATTAAAAATCAATAAAATCAAAGTAAAGAATGAGTATTACACATGAGAGTTAACGCAGAAAGAAGCAAAACTCTTCAAGACAGTCTTCAGAAAAGACAATATTATTTTTATTATTATTAAAAGAAACAATAGCAATAATATTAATAACTTCAATAATTGAAATTCTACTGTGTAACATCTACAGCAACAGCAACAGCAACGACAACAACAACGATAATAATAAAAATAATAAAAATAATAATAATAATAATAATAATTATAATAATGTAGGTATGCATTGTTCTTTCGATGTAACACTACTTTTGAGACTAATGAAGAGCTTGGGGCGTTATAATGCAAGAGGATTGAAAAAAAAAGCAGTTTCCGATTTGGGAAAAAATAACAATAGTAATTAAAAAAGTAATAAAAGTTGGCCTCCAGCGAAAAGATGGAGTCTTTGTGTTTGCAAGCCGTGTGTGTCTGTGTGTGTGTGTGTGTGTGTGTGTGTGTGTGTGTGTGTGTGTGTGTGTGTGTGTGTGAGTGTTTGTGAGCCTGTGTGTTGTCTGATATATTTTCTAATATTTATGTGCGAACTTGTTTGTACAGCCTCATCTGTGTTAATCGCGGTAAATAATTATAGCAAATGCTTATTTAGAATTTAACTTCCATATATTATGATTACAGAAGGTTGTAAAAGATTGGAAAGCATCACGCTGAGAAAATGCACGCAGATGACAGCTGAAACATTTACGGTTTGTGCATTTATTTTTTCAAATGATAGAAAATTATTCGGAATAACATTATTAACTCATACCTGTGCGTCGGATGAGATGCAGTGGATATCACCTCGGAACGAGAAATCGGAGAGCCGAGTTCGAATTCCAGTTGAAAACATTGAATTCACATCACGCTAAAACCATTAAAAAGGTATTATCTATTTTTCTTCCTCCAGCTATGAGTTAAAAAGCTGGACATATTGGGTTCTATAGTCAAGGATTGGCAACCAGTTTTCGGTAACCAGCTTTTGGCAACCAGTTTTCGGCAGAAACCAATGGCAACAAACTGAGGAAAAATCATCAACTCAGTCGTATCTCTTTTGAGAACATTGCATCACGTATGGCACTTAAGAGAATGACTGAACTTTGCGTCTGTGATTTTATTTTTATATGTCTTTATATTATATATCTAGCAAAATTTTAATTATATTTATGTAAACATATATATTTTAATTCCAAAGAGAATGAGCAAATATGTAAAATACCAAAAATCAGATCCTTTTAATGCTAATTTTATAATAAAAATTGATCAAGTTGGAGGGCTTGCGTAAATAATATTATCTATTTACAGAGTCAAAAATATATAGTAAGTCAAAAAATTTGAAATTTACATTAGTTAAATGGCCATTTCAACGAAAAGTTTCTCGCTTCCTCAGCAACGATCGAAGACACAATTTTATCAATTCAAATATGGGACAAAATTCCTATACCAGAATAAGTCCAAAAACATATCTATACACAGGAAGTAAAAAAAATGGGGTGGGATTAAGAAATATTTTTTTTATTTTAAATTTGTTGGCCAGACATAAGAAAACGGAAAAGCAGAAACAGAGATTCATGACTCGATATTAGAAATGAAATTAATTGCCCTTTCAATGTTGAAATAAAATGTACAATTTTGTAGTATCTTGTAGTTTGTACATGTTCTAAAGTAATAATTAATATATATATATATATATATATATATATATATATATATATATTGTATAATATATTATTATAATATAATATATATTTTTATATATTCAATAATATAATATATATTTAATATATATATAATATATTATTATATATTATTATAATAATGAGTATCGACCACTTATTTGTATATATATATATATATATATATTAGTGGACGATGAACATTATTATAATAATTATATATTCGTCTCTACTAGACGACATAATTATTACAAGAAATAAAATTTATAAGGTACTGTTAAGGAGCAAACACGCGACAAGTGCTTTCATGACTGGTAGTAACGTGAAGAAACTTAGCCGATGCTACCTAGCTATTGTCCCTCTAACTCAGTGAGCCGACCTGTCCTGTCCTGTATTGTTTCCATGTCTAAGAGCGTGACAGGAAGAAACTTTATATGTACAAAAAATTAAAGTCTGATTGTCATTTTCAAGAAAACCATAAAAATATGTAAAATGACTTTTTGCAAAACGTTGATAAATTATTACGCCGCTTATGTAACAAAAAAATAAATATAAACAACCATTTTTTTCGCTTATGTTAATGATCACTTTCTTTCGCTTTTTACGTATTCGAAAGTAAATATATTTGATCCAATATGCCTATAAAATTAGCCTTCGATTTTAAAAGTTAGATGGTTGGTGCATGTTATCTCAATGCTTCATTCAACGCCAAAAACCTTTTATTCCCGTAGCAAATACAATTACATAAACAAATGTATTGATCTAACTCTTGGCGTAGTTATTTCCCAGAAGTAATCTTTCCAGACATAAATCGCTATCTTTGGTCATAAAAGCAAAAGTTCTTTCCAATTTACCGGGGGTGATATGGGAGATTTGGAAAAAAATTCGAATAAAATCTTTGGAATACTCTCAACAGAGTCACTCTTTATATAATAATAGCCAACAAACTTTAAAATTTGTCTGTTATTTGTCTTCCCGGTGTTCTTTTGGGAGGATAAATAAAATGCTCTTATTTTCTCGATAAAAATATACAGATTACAAAACACTATGGTATTATAAGAGCTAAGCCCCTCAGGATGATGATCATAGTTCTCGAGAAATGTACGTTCCAACTTCAAAAATACCAATTTTTTCTAGTGTCTTCGGATTACTATTCTTTTGTTCACACTGCATAATAATGCTTCTCTGATATCGTATTCTTTCCCATTCAGTAACCACTTGTGTCTTACTGGCTTTACTGCGTGAAATAGTTAAAGGGTTTCATGATAACGATATTAGTTTCTCTTTCGTCTTCGTAAGCATTTTGATATTATTATAATACTAGCAGTTTAGCCCGGTTTTCCTCTGGTGGTTTAATGAATAATAATAAGAAAAACGTATGATGCATTTACATAGCAAATACTTACACAAGGTCCACCATCGTCACTTTTATAGATATATATTGCAGTTTAACCCGGTTTCACTCGGGTTGTTTAATGAATAATAAGAATAAAAAACAATGATGAATTTACATAGCAAATACATACACAGCCTCCACCATCGTCACTTTTATAGATATATATTGCAGTTTAACCCGGTTTCACTCGGGTTGTTTAATGAATAATAAGAATAAAAAACATATGATGAATTTACATAGCAAATACATACACAACGTCCACCATCGTCACTTTTATAGATATATATTGCAGTTTAGCCCGGTTTCACTCGTGTTGTTTAATGAATAATAAGAATAAAAAACATATGATGAATTTACATAGCAAATACATACACAACGTCCACCATCGTCACTTTTATAGATATATATTGCAGTTTAGCCCGGTTTCACTCGGGTTGTTTAATGAATAATAAGAATAAAAAACATATGATGAATTTACATAGCAAATACATACACAACGTCCACCATCGTCACTTTTATAGATATATATAGAAGTTTAGCCCGGTTTTATTCTGTTGGTTTAATGAATAATAATAAGAAAAACGTATGATGAATTTACATAGCAAATACTTACATGAGGTCCACCATCGTCACTTTTATAGACTAGCAGTTTAACCTGGTTTCACTCGTGTAGTTTAATGAATAATAAAATAAAAAATATATGATGAATTCACATAGCGCATACTTACACAACGACCACCCTCGTCACTTTTATAGATATAGATAACAATGTAGAATGTCTCTATTGGATTAGGGTGGGAGGGGGAGAGACAACATATATAGTTATAGATAATATAAAGTGGGGATGATCGATTCTATATTATAATCAATACCTAAACTGATCGCTGGCTTTGTGGGGTGATAATATATATTTTTACACCCTTAAGTTTGGCTTTCTGAAAAACTTCAAGGTGTCGTTAACCTTCTAAAATTTTGATCTACATCTGAGCGTAACTCCTGTCGAGCTAGACGCAAAATGCAGACGCTAAGTCAAATCTATCAAACAAACAAATATATACACAACGTGTACACTCGTCACTTTTATAGATATAGATATCCCTCTAGGTTTGCGACTATCCAAACTTCAGATCTGAATGTGTTCTGTTATTTAAGCCACATCTCGCAAGAAAAAATGATAGATGTATTCCTTTTTTCAAAAAGCATTTAAACTAAAGGTGATGCAACTAATGTAGCCAGAGCTAGAATTTAGTGAGTCGAATTTTATTTACCGTGTCGATAACGTTTACTCGAACCCTATATCTATTAATTAAATGATCGTTACTTTAATGTATTTGAAATCTAGTATTGCCATTGTTTCTTATTATCTGGGTTTGATGCCATCCTGTTTCCTCTCAAATAATTTATGCTTCACACATTCATACTCTTATGAATTGGGAAAGTAAGCAATATCTAAACCGATTTTCTTTCTTTCTTTTGAATAATTTGATTGTATCTTTTTAAAAGAATGAATGATAAAACGAAAGATTTGACTTAACGAACAATCCTTTGAATTTCATCAGATATTACATATATTCTTTTGATTCTTATATTCATAATTTTAGCATGCCTTCTTTAGTTCTGCAGATTTCTTCAGTAAAAGAAACGTCACTTCCAAAAATCAACTCTTTATTCGAACTCATATTACCTTTACTTGCATTAGCTTTTCTGTATTTACACCTCGTTTTCAGAGATTTCAGGTATGGCAAACTGAGTAATTTTCTGCATCACCTGGCCCTATCTAGCTAGCATATATAGGACTTTGTCAGCAACCGACTATCTTAACGGCGTGTTACCTAAACATTGATGGTTATAACATGGAGTGTTTTAACCCTCTAGGGCCATTCGTATCATATTTGATACAGTATTTCCCTATAAGGAAACATTTGGTATTTCCCTATAAGGAAACATTTGGTATTCATTGACTGAGCAGTCAGTACTGCTTTCATTTGAAATTTATAAAATATTTCTCTTAAAAAATTTTCAGGAAAATATTTCTTTCAAGGCTTGTTTTCATACTGTATCAAATATGATACGAATGGCCCTAGAGGGTTAACCGTAATGATTAGAACTAGTAAAATAAATGAATATTATTATTTCGAATAATTTCCGGGGTAATACAAATGGAGAAGTGAGCCCTTGTGATGTTTTTTGTCTGTGGAAAAGTAAAGGATGTGGAAACGCTTTTTATCTCTCTTTAAATTAGAGATTAAAGATTTAGTTTTCTACATATTCTGACACCTGTAAAGGTAAAGGATAACAAATGGTGTCAGATACGCTTTGGTGCGATACAAGGAACCGACCATTTTTCTAGTAACTTTAGCGATGTACGAGTTCTCCATGAGGCCCGTGTTGAGCTTCACACTTATCAAGTACCTGAAGGCACGAGGTTTTGCCGAAAGAATATTCATTCATTGTCATATCAGTTATCTCCCTTTAACTCGGCACTCTCAAGTTTTTGTTTATCTCTGATATACCCAGTTTTGAATTCACAACTTTTTGGGTCAAGTTACTAGAGTCAAAAAACTTTTTTATCCATTGGACTTATTCATAAGGACATCAATGTATGAATTTTGGTTACTTATAAGCCTAGAGTGTCAGTAACAATTTTTTACAAAGATCTTAAATTAAATTGTTGTTTTTCTTTAGCATTCCGTATTGTTGATTCCTATAATTTATTCTTTTCTATGCCGGTTTGAGAGATTTTGTAGTCAAGCATATGCACTTAGTTTTCATATTTTCCAATGATGTTTGCTGTCTGTTATTTCAACATATTGCAACAGAGAGTTGGGTTAAGGGGAAATACATGGAAGAGGAGATGATCTAGAATAATATACCTTGGTAAAGGAACTAAAGGGCTAATTTAAAAATTCCAGTCTTCTGAAGATTTGTGAAGCTTAAAATAGTCAAAATATCGTGAATATAACAACGAAGATTAGAAGAACTGTCCAACAATTTAAATAGTGAAAGTTTTATTTTATAAATATTTATATTTATTCAAGCAGTGCAAATAGTAACAACAAATGTAAATTATAGAATTATTCCATTACACTTCTTGTCAACAAGAAAACAAAAATTTTAGAGTTGCCAAACATGTTTTTTTAAATAATGTAGAGACAACAAACGTGACAATGAATCTAAAAACAGCCTTAATTTCTTTTTCTTTAACTACCATTTTTGCTGTACAGAAATGCCTTATTTTGGGGGAAAACCCATTTTTTATTAGTTTTCTTTTATATATGATATTGACAGGACGTAAGATTTTAGGGTCCTTCACTTATTCCTGTCCTTTGCAGTTCTTAATAAATATTGTCTTTTTAATTCTCCCAAACCCTGTTCTGCTATTCATTGGTTCAAGCCCATCATGTACGTTTTGAATTGTTTTTCCCTGTCCTTCTTTCCCTCTATCCGTCCTGTGAGTATCAGATTCTCTAAGATCTCTTTCCTCATTATGTGTCCCAATAACCTCAACTGTATCTTTCTGATGTTAAGTCTAAGTTTCGTTTATGCTTTCACTCTTTCCAAAACCACTTTATTGGATCAAATGTTTAATCCATATAGCCCTCATTTTCTATATGTAGAAAAATATTTTTTGCTTCTAGTCTGTCTTTCATCTTTGTGAAGATTTTCTCGCTTTTGCTCTTTGGAGGATATATATCACGTAAATGTTCAGTATTTTTTCTTTGTTTTCAACGCAATTTTTTTTCGTCTCTTGGAATATTCTACTTAGCCTTTAGAATGCGTCCTTTTCTATCCCAAAACTCTTGCGGATCTCAATGTAGCACTTTCTGCTCTCTGTTTGAACATTTCCAAAGTATATAAATTTCTGCTTGATTTTAGTATTTCTGGCCTGTAATTGGCATTTTTGGCTTCTCTTTTTTCTCATAACTAAGCATTCCGTCTTCTTGTAATTTAGTCTATATAAAAGGCCGATAGCAAAATGTGTGTGTATTCATTAGCAATAGGGGTTCTCTGTTCCCGACCTTTGAGTTGGAATCAAAGTTTAGTAACTATTTTTCACCTCCTTGTGTTCCTTTTATTTTTTTGGACAGTTCAAGAGAATGCTTTAAATATTGCCTGGTGACCTGTTTCCAGCACTATGCTTGTACATTCTTCGTTGCATTAAAGAGGCGGGGATACTGGAATAATGACGCCACCGTGAAAATGGTCGTGGAGACGGACGAATGTTTTCGAGTATGAGAACTCCACATTAAAATAATTTTGTGTCATATAAGACTTAGTTTATTTTCCGTTACACAATCTAAAATATTTACTTTTTTAAATGTCAAGTAAACTACGATAACACGCCTTCTGGAAGTACGCCTTGTCCGGTAAGCCAAAACATTATATTGTATAAGGATATACATACCTTCCTCGTTTATGTTTTCGAGAAAATATGAACACGGGGATGTGAATTGCTTAAACTCGTAAACAGAAAGTTTGCTACACTGTGACGCTATTTCTGATTAAGCGTTGTAAAGCGCCATGGATCATACGGTGTCTTCTGTTACAAAATGAGACACATGATCAAACCCTGCTGGAAAGCAAATAAACTTAGTTAAGAATTTAATAATATAACAAATCCGCAGGCTGATATAGTCAGTGCGAACTGTTAACAAAACGGCACATCTACTAAGAAATACACATTTTCTAAATATAATATATCAAGTAATAGATGAATGTTTATAAAATAATTGGTAAATAATAACAAAATAATTGTCAGTAAAATATTTAAATAATGAACAATATAAGTAAACATAAAGGAAAGAAAACAAATATTGTGTTATACAGAGAGTTCAAAATTGCTTACATGTTCCATGATGTTATTATATCTACCGAACATATTTTAGTACAACTGACGTCAATGAAGATGAAATTATTATATGTTTTTCATCCTTTTAAATAGAATATATTTATGCACTGAAAGCATTCAATCTGTTAAATTTTATTTGGGATCCAATATTAATTCATTACTAATTAAGCTACTTATGCAACCATCTTATCAACAAAACGGATCACAACTATTCGCTGAAAAAGAAATTAAAAAATGTAATATTTCACTGACTGGCAAATTATTCCATTATTTGTAAAAGTATAAATAAGGTTATTCAAGCATCAAAATACCTTGCCGTTTAAAACAATTTATCACTAAGTTAAGTACCTTTAAAATTCAACATACACAAATATTTCCGTCGATATCTTAAAATTAATAATTTAGTCGTTGTGGAACGAGAAATCGGGGAGCCGAGTTCGAATTCCCGCTGAATTCATTGCATTCACTTACGCGCAAATACCCTTGGGAAAGGTAATAATCCGTCTCTTCCTTCCAGTTATGGGTTAAATAACAGGGCAGATTGGGTTCTATAGCCTTGGTCGGCAACCAGTCTACCGCAGATAGCAATGGCAACCTATTGCGGGATAATCTTCTGCCCAGTCAGTCATGTCTCTTTCGAGACATGATCGCCCAAGCTTGTATCACGTATGGCACTTAACTGACTGAATGAAGATTTTAGTAATTTTTTATTGACCTCTGTTACTAACTTCACTTTCCAATTCTGAAAATTCAGTCATGGGGTTTCTCTCTATTTCCTTACATTGTTTTCAGTTGAAATGTGCTAACAAAACTATTTGCCACAATAATCATGTCAGGATAGCGATATAAAATTTAAAAGAGAAATATGCCATAAAATTGAATGATTTTAAAATTCATATGCATGATCTTTCTAAAAAAAAAACTTCATGTTTTTTTAGTAGAAAGGAGATCCTGAATAATCACTGAATCTCATTTTCTGTTATTTGCTATTTCTTCTGGGGAAAGATAGACTGATCTTTCAAAGTTTAACGTTCATAACTATCTCCCTCTTACACTGGACGCTATCCAAGGTCGAAAGCATAGTCTACCTTTCTATTTCGACTCTAGATTGAGTTGGATTAAAGACGGTGTCATAGTTTTATCAATGGTATTTGCTCAAAAGTGAACGCAATACACGATTAGGGAATTCAAACTCGGCTCGCCGCTTCTACGTTCAGTTATATTGTCCAATCTTTCTTTAAAAAGAAACCCAATAATATTTTCAATGAGAGTTTAAAAGTATTTTTTATTTGGTAATCTTAAATTTTCTGGATCTATTTCCGAAGTTTTCTGCAAAGAATGTTAGCCGTGGTTGATTAACACTTCTTTAATCTGTTCTTTGTTTTATTTTGCTTATAGTATGAAGTTTCAGCTCCCATGAAGGTGATTTTAGATTTTTTATTCAGTAAATATAGTTTCTAAATATTGAAAGAGTTCTCTTAAGATCCAAGTATTTCTTCATCTGATATTGTCACACACCCTGAGAACGTTGAACGATCAATAATCTTAACAAATGCTCCATCTGTACCGCTAGTTTATTTTATGCATAATATCGATGCTTTAAAACCAGACTTTTAGTAGATAGTATTTAAAAGGGTAGTGGATATTGAATATTGAATAAAAGAGTACCAAGAGATAATCAGGATTAGAAATAATTGCAAATCGATAATGCTATTGCATTTTTATTTTCAACAGACATTTTTAATGAACTAGCTTAAGACTTTTTTCTTCTTCTTCTTCTTTTTCATTTTGCTGCGTCCTTTCAGGGCATAGACGATAATGGACTTCCTATTGACCCTGTCCCTTTTACTCACTTATTTTCTTCTTCTTAGTTTCTCTCCCAAGCATATAACCGCCATCTATTTGCCCAAGCCCATCAAATGATTCTCGATGCTTTCGCTTGGGCCTGTTTCCCTCTCGCCTTCCTCTCAGTATTCAATTTTCCAATCCCTCTTTCTTCATTATCTGTCCAGCGAACCTCGGCTGTCTCCTCCTGATGTTAAGTAAATGTTTTTTTTTCTCGGTTGCATTTTCTCCAAAATCTCGTCATTGCTAATTTGCTCAGTCCATTATCCTTCTGTATAACTACATTTCTATTGCCTTGAAAATATTGTCCAAAATTTGCTGTCATATAGAAGAACAGGTATCACATAGCAGTCCAGCATTCATTTTATAGTTTCCTTAAGGACTTACTAAATTTCTTCTCTATACCTTATCCCTTTCAATCATGGTTTAAAACAACTTACTCTCCTCAGTATGTATTATCAGTTTTTGGCTTTTTTTTATCTATATGTTGCAAATCATTTACAACTTTGTTAATTAGGTTGTACTTCATGTTTCCTCTCTCTCTCTCCTCTTACCTTTAAAATTTCATTTGAGTGTCAAATTTTCGAGCCCTCATTCCTCTTGATGCGTCATTAAAATTTAAAATTTATCTCTCAGATTCTAAGTATAAATCTCAATTTTATTTCTATCTTTTCCAAATTACAGACATTGCTCAGATGTCCTATCCATGTTATTATATTTTGTCTTCCGTAGAACCACCATCCTCTTGCCTCAAGTCTCATCTTCATCCATGAGGACATTGTCCTGTATTCACAGCCAATGTAGGAGTTGGTGATATAACGTAAATGTCAAGTTTTCTTTATCTTTGCTTAAATTATGGAGGACATAATTCGCTATTTAATGAGCCTTTGGAATTCGGCATCGCAGTTTTTGTTCAAACATTCTCTAGATTTTTATAATTTCGTGATTTACCGGGTCAAAAGTTTTTAGTTAACTTCTTAGATTGTTTCTTTTTGCTGACAATCATATATTGTCTTCTGTTTGATAAGTATCTGATGAGAATAATCTGCTATTTTGCAATGATTAATATGAATTATATAATCTTAATATAATATGAATAATATAATCTTATTTCCATGAGGACCCAGATCGACCCCAATGTGAGGTTTTCCTTTAATTCCTTAAAAGATCTTAAGATGCCACTCTCCAAGATTCAATTGGTTTCCTTGTTTGCATTGAGCAAGAAAATGGTTATTACTATTCAGACCGTCAATAACATACCATACGCGAAACATACTTAGAATATGATCTCATCTTAATTCATGGCTTCATGGATGTTCTGGCTCGTGTTAGACCTCTTGACCAGGAATGACCATTAGTCTAAGACGGGAAAGATTACATGGCAGCTTTCGCTATGTGTATAGGGGTCGCAGTTTCAAATCCTGCCAAATGACACACATTTTCGTAATGAAAATGTATCGTAAATAATATCATACTGTTTAATTAAAAAATAATGTTCAAAGAAATCATTTCGTGTGTATATATATATATACGGTGTGTTGCCACCTGTTTAAATCCCAGCTATGAGCAAATAGTGAACTCCACCGCTCTTCCCAACTCCCCAAGATACGAAATATATGTTATAGTGAAAATATGAACAAAACATTTATGTATAAAAGTGTTACTGACAATATCTATTTACTGCAAAAGTACAAACAATATATTTTTAAAACATATATTTTATCTATAGTCTAAGGTAGGCAGTTATATTTAAAATATTTAGGTTCAGCTATTAAATAACCGTAGTCATTGGTATGCCAATAAACAAAAACAATCAACCGGCCATACATATGTGCATGCAAGCACGTACGCAGATAAAGATATAGAATTATAAATGAGTGCATGTGTATGTGTAGCGATAAATAGATAGATAGATAGAGAGAGAGAAAGAGAGAGAGAGAGAGAGTAAAACAGAGAGAACGATTGAGAGATATATTTATCTAGATGTGAAGTGTTTCTGCTTCAGCTTTACAAAAATAAAATCTAAATTTTTTGGACTTTGTACATTCGATGTATTCTAAAACTGTGAAAGCTCCACTAGTTGATTCACTCTAATCGACCTCAAACAGAGAAAGGGATTGTGACGGAAATGAGACAATTTCAGCAATTCCGACTCAGGACAGAGCCAATTTCCGTGCCTTCATCTCATGACATCAAACGTTTCTTACGCCTGATATTCACGGCATTTCTTGCCACCGGCAATTCGTTCAACTTACTCTTTTTTATCTCTTGGTCCGAATTTTTATTTATATCATCCTTTTAAAAGATAAGATGTCTGACAAGTTATTGCTCAATCATTTATTGACTAGATATTAACACGTAAAATTTTCACGGGTATTGACAAAAAAGTTTAGCTTTTATCTTACCCATCCTTTCTTCTTTCAAAATTTCATCAATTCTCACATGCAATATTCCTTGACGTTCCCAGTTTTATCTAAATATTAGGAAATCTTGAAAAAGGTTTAGTAAATGAAAAAGAAGTGCACAAATCATTCGCAGTTCTGTGTTTTGAAAAATATTTCCCAGATTTAGAAATTTTTATATTATCCACTCGTTAATCCTTCATATCTTCTGTCTTCATTTTAATCAGAAAAAACATTTTCCTTTTATTTTTGTTATTTTATTATATATATATATATATATATATATATATATATATATATATATATATATATATATCACCCCAGAATATGATTAGGGTGAAACCCAAAGTATGTAGAGTGGGAAGCTGGTTAATGTTTTTTTTGTTTCTCCCTTGTGTCAGACTTAACCGAACTCCCTACAACTTACAATTTTTATGCTGAATTATCATCAGAATTATTGTCAAAATGTTTTCATCAGAAGGTTGGTTGTCGGCAGGTTGGAATATATGGAATTGTGTGGAATAGTGTAAGAAAAATAAAATATACATTTTGCATTTTATAAAAGAAATCTATCAAAAGAAGGAATAACATAAGTGGAAGAAACTAATGTTCAATTAACAACATTACTAAGAGGTTAAGTGTAGAGTTCGTACAAAATGTTCGTAGTAGTAACTGTTGAAATAGATAAGGAGAAAAAGAAAGAGGACAATGTTCGGGTCGCTTGAAGTTGAAAGTTATATTTCAGTGTTGTCTTTCTCGCTGCTTCTATCTCTCTGACTCTTGACTGACGGCGAAGACATTTATATAGTCCTTTTGAATTTCTCACTGGATCGCCAAGTCCTTCCAAGTCTTACAAATCGATTCTATTGGTAAAAAATCATTTCAACGCCTACTTGCGAATTCTGGTTTCGACTATTTTGTTAAGCACATGGTCAATCCGTTTTCTATTTGAGAAAACCAGGATTTCACACATCGTTGTGTATTTTTGTAAAAGAAGAGAGTTGATTTTAATTAATTTCTCTACAAGTACCTCAAGTTAGCAAATCTATGTTGCCTTCAGAGATAAATTCAACTTAACAACAATAGTCTAATAAGAGAACTAGAAAATATATCATAAAAATAAATAAACAGAGTACATCTATATTGTTCAATGAAACAGACTTGAATGAAGATATGTCGTCTAAATATATACAGAGGCTTTTATATATAATTTTACACAAATTTGGGGTGAGATCTTCTCGAAAGATCTCGCCCCAAATGCATCATGTGGCCATAGGATGGCTTATTCTCATATTATGGCATGTAGGATAATACAAGAGCAGATCCACTATCCTTATTATCTGCAATGTTTGCCAGGACTTTTGCCCTATTATCACTCATAGTGTAGCTGTCTAGCAAGTTTTTTGAGAACACACTGCCCGACCTTCTAGAGGATGTACCTCTGCTAATCCGCATACGCTTATAGTTTATGCATAATGGAGGTGGTCTCATTTTAGTCATTGTTCCCGATGCACTAATAAATTTTTAACTTTTGTGTTTTTAGTTTTGGGTCCACCGAGAACAGTTGGCTTGTATGCAGACATCAATAACCCAGAGACACTTCATCAAGGGCGCATGCATGTGTGCAAACAAGTGGAGCTCATTTTTAACATATGTTACTAGTTACTACTGGCCTGATTATTTACGATAACAAAAATTTATGGTATATATTCAGGTCTGTAGAACCAATTATATAATACTGTTTGATTATAAACAGAATATCTACTTAAATACGAATATCGATCAAATATAATGTTCAAACAAATAATTTCATATATATATATATATATATATATATATATATATATATTAGAAAAGCTCTATCGTTTTTATTTTCAAACGTACAGCACTTTTTTTTAATTTTCAAACGTACAACACGAGTGCACGACTAGAAGCTAAAAATAACTGACATTTCAAAATTAGGGAGGAGATTTTCAAGTGTCCTAAGCATCTTCATTCGTGTTTGTAGGATCCTAAAATATATTTTATGGTGTTTTTACATCCGAATATCATTTCGGTTCTTCCATTTAGTAAATTCCTTTTTGTTTTGGAAATAATTTCAAGGATAACAACTTTCTTCTTGCTACAATCTGCACACTTCACCACTGTTGTAAGGCTTGACCCTTTATAGCATACTCCATGTTATATCGGCTTCTTTGACGTTTTTCTTTCCATTTCCACACGTTGTTAGCCACAGTGTTACTATTTGTAAGGTTTTCTAGCTTGAAAGTAGACCTATGATTATACCATCCGTATTTAAATATTTCTTCAGGAGACCGCAATTATGATTTACTTTGTTCATCAGTATTCTGTACTTCTACATTGTACGTAACTCCTTCTGATTTACAAAGTCCGTCAAGTAATCATTTAATTTTGGCTTTGCAGATACATTTTTTATTAGCGATTTTCACGTTATTTTTTTTAATTCGTTTTTTATATATCATTTTCTAAATTACAAGTACAGCTATAACTTAAATGTATTTCTGTTGAATATTTTATGTAATTCTGAGTTTTTAGGGACTCTTAATTAAAAAATCGGTTTTGGATTTCGGTTTTTAGTATTATTATAAAATTGTCTATTTAACTGAGGCTTATATTCTAATTTGTTTGATTACCACTTTCATTTAAGGCCCTTGCATAATCATTACCATTCATCGAAGATTATTTTGCGAGAATGATTTTTGGATAATCCCTGTTCTATTTCTTTTGGGATGTGTTTGAATATGTTCAGATCTAGAATTCAAATAGCTTAAAGTTGTATTTGGTTACATATACGGAGAGACAACTCCTGATGGTAGAATAACTGTACATCTAAATATTAGGACAACATTCTTATACATTGTGACTTGTATTTCAAAACGAAGTTCTTGAAAAATTTGAAAGGCATTTTTCTTACTTTGACATTTCCTTTCTGTTGTCCGGCGCTATAACATCAGTGGTTGCTTATGGGGGTTTTCTCAAGGATTTTATTTAGGATATGCAGTCCTATCAGTTCTGAGATTTCGGCTACTTCAAACGCACCGTGGGGTACATGAAATGTAACTATTTTTATGTATTTAATCTATGCTTTACCATTATGGAATACAATAGATATTCGGCAATGGAGAACTATATTTATATGTTACGATAGTATATCTATAAATTTTTTAGCGGAAATGAAAACTTCACTCAGCTCTTGTTTTTAAAGTAATATTTTATGAATTTATTTTTCTTTGTTTCTAGTTTTTTGACACAAGAAATGCATTTACTTGCGTGATGCAATTGATTGGCTTGTGTAACAATCCTTAAAATATTTCACACATGTTGTAAAATTTCTAGGTGTATTTTAACTGATTCAATTATTTTTGGTTATATAAGTCGCTAAGAGGGTTATTGAGAAAATTATCTTTACGGTCTTTTATAGTTAGAAATTTTTGCTTACCGCTTAATATATGAAGCCTGTCACTTGTACCTAGTTTGTCTGTAACACACACACACACACACACACACACACATATATATATATATATATATATATTACAACAATAAAGTAGAAAAATTATATACCTTATAAGTAAGGTCTTTATTTCGTGGTCCACTTAACTGAACATTTTACGAATCATTTAATCCTAACCTAGTAGTTATATATATATATATATATATATATATATATAGTCATCCTCAGACAGATCTGTTTCACTATATCACAGCTTATCACCGATTGCCCCCTACCCAGGATCGAAACCCGACCGAATTGGCGTCACTCGGCGATTCTACCTCTGACCTCTGAGCTACGGGCGCTCGGTAGAAGGATATGCCACGTTTTTCTTATTATATTCATCGTAAGCTGATGTGTTGTGCAACTTAAAAATTATGTATTTAGCCAACTATCATCTACTTTATGCAATATTCATTAAAATCATAATGAAATAAATATGCTTAGAAACACATAGGATGTGCGTTGGGGCGCAGTGGATATCGACTCGGAACGATAAATCGGGATGCAGTCTCATATATTTTTTTTTAATCATTTCACCCCAAGCAAGGCGGAAATGCCACTGATGTGCAGGGGGCTACATAAATGTAAAAAAGATTAATTAGAAGAGTTAGGAGCACAAACAAGTTAGAAAGGAACAATAGAAAGCAGGTGCGATAACAGATACATAGGTGGAGAGAAAGGGAAGACTACACAGGGGTGGGGAGAGAGCTAGGGTCCAGTGGTTAGTAGATGAGTATTTTTTTTTTTATTATAAGCGTTTCACCCCGAGCAAGGCATGTCACTGCCACTACTGCGCAGGGGGCTACGTAGAGTGGAGAATGGATGGTTAAGTATAGGAAATGTCAGAGGGTGGGTGATAGGCGGGTAAGGATACCGAGAATGAGGGTTGGGTAGATGAGAGTGTTCTGAGAATAATTGGGAGTTAGTGTGATAGGAGGTGTCTATTGACCCTACATTTAAACACCTGGAGATTGTAACTGTCGGGAAAGCAGAGTTGTGGAAGGGAGATCCACAGGCGGGAAGCGCGAGAAAAGAAGTTGTTGGAGTAGAATTTACGGTTACATCTTATTTGTTTAACTGTAAAAGGGTGGGACCTAGTTGCTAATCTAGTATCTCGTGTAAATTCGTGCTTGGGCGGCACCAGTGAACTAAGCTCATCGGAGCAGTAGCCATGAAAGTACTTGTAGAAGAGGCACAGGGAAGCCACATCACGCCGCTGAGAGAGCGGCTGCAGCCGGTCTGCCAAGTCAGTATCAACCACGTTACAGATCCTCCTTTGTATTTTGTCAAGAAGCCCAAGGAGAGCAGCAGGGGCACCCGACCAGATATGGCAGCAATATTCAATACACGGGCGGATGGTAGATTTGTATATGTGCAGAATAGATTCAGGTGGGAAAAACTTCCGGGCCCTGCACAGGGAGCCGACTTTCATAGCAGCGGATTATATCCTTGGAAAAGATATTAATCCGTTTCCTCCTTCAAGTTATGGATTAAATAATAAATTATTTTTTCTGTAAAACGAAGCCATTCCTCCTAAGATAGTGGCCGTTACTGGACAGTTGACGACCCCTCGTCCACCACCCAACCCTGTGAAATCTCTAAGTTTCCTAGATGGTCTGTTCTTCAAATTCAAATTTGTTCTTTTGCTTTATACACGGACAGGCAGCTTAGACAGATCTTAATTTTTGGGAAAAGACAAGAGTTGAAAATAGTATAACGATTGGGTTCTATAGCCTTGACTGGCAACCAGTCTACCGCAAAAAGCAATGGCAACCTACTGCCTGATAAACATCTGGCCAGCAAGTCATACTCCTTCGATTCATGAGCGCCCAAAGCGTGTAACACGTATGTCACTTAACTAACATACACAAATATATATATATATATATATATATATATGTGTGTGTGTGTGTGTGTGTGTGTGTGTGTGTGTGTGTGTGTGTGTGTGTGTGTGTGTTTTCTTATGTTTATAGCACGATTCAGAATTTCATGCACACTGCTTATTATGAAGTGACAGTTTCGGCATTTGACTTTCTATTTCCCACGTTGTTCATGGTAGATATATTTTATAATAATAGGGTAATATTTTCAATTTATTTTATTGTATAATTTAATTAAGTCTGGGCTGCAACATAAACATAAAATCGTAAAATCTTCAGCGTTAAATGAAAGTAAATTTAATAATTATAATTTTTTTAAAGCATTGCTTAATACTTTTTATGTTTCTAGGTCAAAGGAGCATTAAATTAAATTAGTAAAATAGGGCCATTTAAATGTTTCATGTTAGGGTTATTTAATTTTTTTTGAAAAGTCATAAGTTACATCTATAGCTCTGTTTTATTTCCATGAGACTTTTTTATTTATATAAAAATACATATGTGCGTTATATATATATATATATATATATATGCCTGTTTGTATGTGTGTGTGTGTGTGTATGTGTTTGTCTGTGTGTTCTGTGAGTACTTGTGAAATACGGTTGTGTATTTATTATCAATGTATATTCATGCATGAATATATATATATATATATATATATATATATATATATATATATAAGTAACCTGACGATTTGAATGCAGACAGTTCAGATAATATGTAGTCATTATGAAATACTGTCATTAAGACATTGTTATCACCTTGTTGTATCTGTTTCATGCTACAGTTTCGTTATCGTGCTTTAAAAATGTTTCATAAAATACTATTTCTTTGATAGATGATGTTTCCTCCATTAGCATTTCATACATATCTATGAATTGTCAATTCAATTCCTTATTTATTCTACTTCCAATATTAATTATTTCTATGAATTGTCATTTTTGGCAGGTTTATTCAGTATTAGTTTAGAATTGTTATAAAAAACAGCTACATATCTTTCTTCTCCTATATATTTTATTTTGTAAGTCGTTTAAATTTGCTCTAGGCTCAAACATTACTTGAGTAAAATGTTTCATAATATTGTAATTGCATTTTTTTTACCTTGAAATCACACGATTTTATTTTGCAAAGAGTATCTAATTTCGCAATATCTGTTAGTGTTTTTGCTCATGACCATGAATCCAGAATTTGCGGTCCACGAAATAATAATTAATGGTTTACGAAATCCTTGTAGGAAGTTTTGAAACACAAACTTGTTTTAATTCGCAAAATATTAAAATAATAATAATAATAATAATAATAATAATAATAATAATAATAATAATAATAATAATAAAACCCCAGAAATATTGCTTATTAATTGAAATGGCTTGTCCAGCGGATTGTAACATAGCGACCAAGGAATTCGAAAAACTGTCAAAATATAAATACCTGGCAATTGAAATAGAAAAAATGTGGAAATTGAAAACAGGAATCGTGCCAGTGATATTAGATGAACTTGGAATAATAAAATGTGGAATAGAAAACACATCGAAAGAATCCTTGGAAACGCCAGCTTAAGTGATATACAAAAATATGTCTTGTTAAGTACAGCCTACACACTAAGGAGAACTTTGTCTATGTAACTCCAGGGATGTTAGAGTGATTTGAAAAACATGTAATGGGGTCATAACAACAAACCACTACCTGCCTTAGGTCTTCCTGCAGACTTGGTAGGTAGTGCGACCATAGCAGAAATCGATTTATAATTAAAAGTGACATTATAATAATATTAATAATAATAGGGACAATCATTTTCTTAGATGTATTTTGTTATCTAAATATATTCAATGCATTCATAACGCTTGTCGACTTTGTTAAACAAGCACGAGGTTATAGAAAGTCGTCATTTTTAGTAGGAAAATAAATATATTACTCGGTTTACTTCAGTTGCTTTGAATACTAATGCATGGGTCTAAGATATTATTAATTTGTTCTATTTTTGCAACAATCGTATAGAATTGGCAAAAGTTACCTTTCATTCGTGCTATTCACACCCTGTACGCTTACTTATGAGTTACGGTAAAATAATCAATTAAAAATATTTTTGTTATAAGAATTTATGAAATAATGAGACATATCTACCTAATGTCGAAGACTATATATAAATTTGTTTTTTATTAAGTAAAATGCTTACACAATTTTTAACAATGGCATTGTAACAAAATCGAATACATTCACATTAAGAAAACATTAACATATCTATATTTTAAATGTATTTTCTACTACAAACCTTAAGCAAATATTGAAATATATTTAAAAAGAGGTCAATTTATTTCTGAACATGTTTACATTTTAATTAAAATGAAGGATTGTCAAACATATTTTCTGAAGAATATTACTCATATTTGAATGTCTCCAGGAGATTTTGAATTTATATAGAGAATACGTATACATGGCGTAACTTCGTTTATGAAAACGAACATTTAGAAGGGTCACATTATACATGGTCTTCTATGATAAGAATCATTCTTATAATTTCTGCGGTGTTATTTGACACTGAAATGATGATGCCTCTGCAGAAAAAATATGTAAAAAGATTTAATTGTAATAAAAACATCAACCCACGCTCAGAAATGAAGAATGAAAGATAAAGAGTCTATTATATTTTAATCACTGTATATCAAACACAGTACAATTCTGTTAAAGCCTCTTAAATGCTTTCAGATAACAAGTATGGTCTTAACTCTCGAGGTCAATTGCTGATGTACTGTTGCTGAAAAAAGTCTATTAAACATTAGATAGGTACGGTGACGCTCGGGCTCTTGCTTTGGACACCCTGAATGCCTTCTACAGAGATTGGCAAAACAGTTTTCCTCACAAACTGAGAGTTTATGGTATTTCTGGCGGAAGTTTTGAACTGATTCAGTGATTTTTTAAAATCATGATAAAAGATTTCTCTAGAACGGTCGCTCTTCTAGATATTTCGGCATTAAAGCAACATTCTCCTAGAGCGATAACTTTGAAATTAACTTGTTCTTTATTTTCATCAATGATTTTTATGATGGCATATGTTCCCGGACTCGTTATCTATGCTTATCATACAACTCTTTACCCTTGTCTTAATGGTAAGTTTGATCGATTTTATACGATCAAATTGACATCTGATCTAACCACATAAGTCTTGCAATTTGCTGTTAGTTAAGAAAAAAAAGCCTTGTTAATTTTCAGATCCACAAAACGAAATTGCACTCTATTAATCGTCTTACTGCCTTCCATCAACGTGGCTGATACAAACCTTCAGATGATTGACTATTTGAGCCTTCTTCAGTTAACTTTACTGCTGGCATCAAGTGGAAATATTCGAAACATTTTATAGGTCTGGTGCTAAGAATGTTACTTCTCTGTCTTGGGCTACAATTTTTCACTCCAAAACCTAACAACCATTCTTCCATGCAGTAAATGCTGCTGTCACTTCTCATATGGTGCTACTGACATAAATTTAAATTTTCTTGATAAAATGCAAAAAAAAAAAATCTGCAATGTTGATAGTCATAAACTGGCATCTCGGTTCCAGGCACTTACTGTTTTGGTGCCCTTCTACAAGGAATGGACTCTTCTCTTTACTATATAATTACCGGCAGCACAGAAGTCAACGACAGTTAAACCCGCTACTATTCAAGAAATAAGCAGCGGAACTTTACCGTTCGGACTTACTTATTTCTATTTATTTATTACTAACTCTTACTATGTACCTATCTTCTTCATATACCGATACACTGTTTTGAAACTACCTCCTGTATTTACGTGTCTTACTTCAGGCCTAAAAGGTTCACTATAAATTTGCAGCGAAATTTGGCCACAAAAAATTCACAACACTTATCAACCACCGTAAAGCAGTTTCTCTGTGCCTTTACCATAAATACTTTCAAATGAACTGATCAGATGACGTTTCCATTATGATACTCATACTTTATTAATTTAAGCAAACTCTAACACATCACTCAATAAATACCCGGCCTAACTAATAAAACAACTTCTAAGCAAAATTCGACATAGTCACTTTCTATTCAGATGCATTTATCCCAATTCTTCTTTTATTGTTCTCTCTCCCTAATAGTATCTTTCTCAAATTTTTAATCACAAGTTTAATTCGGTGTTCGTTTGTATATTCCTGTATGTGTTTATCGTTCTCTCTGTCTCTCCATATATATATATATATATATAGAAGGTTCTCTTTATTTATTTATTTATTTATTTATTTATTCTGTAAAGCGAAGCCATTCCTCCTAATATGGTGGCCGTTACTGGACAGTTGAAGACCCCTCGTCCACCACCCAACTCTGTGAAATCTCTAAGTTTCCTAGATGGTCTGTTCTTCAAATTCAAATTTGTTATTTTGCTTTATACACGGACAGGCAGCTTAGCCAGATCTTAATTTTCGGGAAAAGACAAGAGTTGAAGATAGTATAATCTTCTTAATTCAAATTTCCTGGGTTAACCTGCGTGGTAAGTGTATATGAATCGTTTCTTAATTATGTATTTTTTTACTAATCTTTTTTTTTATCTTCCCCTCTTAAAGAAGGATTCCACTGTCCACATGCATAGGCTGTGGGTCTACGTCAGCTAAATTCTCCCCATAGCTAGGGTGACTTCACTCGGATCTGCTGACCACCAATATGTATGTCTCCGTCTGTCTCTCCTCAGTTCAGTTACTTACATATTCTTTATTTACCGTTCTCCCTCCTCTCCTGAGTGCTCTCTACCCAACTAGATAGCATTGCTGACAAGGAACTATTACTTCCGTCTATTCCGGATAGAGTCATCTGACCAAAATAGACGCCTATTCACGTCTGCTCGCAATGAGTGCAAGAGAACACGAAATGACGCCAAACAGTTGTTTGCTGAGAGAATGCGACAGCGCATAGTTCGGCTCCAAGGACTATTTGCAAACGAGTGCTGAACAACAGCAAATCTTCAATACCTCCTTTAATCCATGAATTTGAGGTTCTCGCGTCATTTCAGGATAAAGCTGAAAGCTTTGCCCGCAGATTCTCATCCAACTCCACATTTGCCTCATCTGGAGTTTACCATCCCGACTTCCCTATTAGAACTAAGGCCAAACAGAACGACGTATATATCACCCCGAGAGTAGTTTCCCGCGTAATTTCAAAACTTGACCACCATAAGGCGAGTGGTGAGGATGATATCCCGGTGATAGTCCTTAAGAGGTGTGCTCCTGAACTCTCCCCTGTTCTCTCTAAACTGTTTAACTACTGTCTTTCTGCTTCCTGTTTTCCTGCATGCTGGAAGTTCTCTTCAGTCGTTCCTGTATTTAAGAATTGGGGTGACCCATCCAACTATTGCCATATCAGTCTTCTACCGATATTCAGGAAAATGTTCGAGGCCATAATCAATGCTGAAATAGTTCAACATCTTACTGCCCACAAACTCTTCTCTGACAGGAATATGGCTTCCGCTTTGCCAGGTCCACGGCCGACTTGCTAACAACCGTAACGGAGTACATGCTCCAGACCCTTGATGAGTCTGACGAGGCTCTTGCAGTTGCTCTGGACATCTCCAAGGCTTTTGACAGGGTTTGGCACTCTGGCCTTCTATGCAAGCTACGGGGTTACGGTATTACCGAGCGCCTTCTTGATCATATCCAGTCTTTTTTAAATAACCGCAAAATGAAGTCGTTTTGAATGGGCATGCCTTTTCATCCTACAGCACGAATGCTGGTGTCACACAGGGCTCTATCCTGGGCCCGATGCTCTTCCTTATTTTCATCAACGAGCTCCCAGATGAGATCAAGGGCCAGGTAGGCATCTACGCAGATGACACCACAATATACTCCCACACCAGTAAGAAACCTGTCGTGGCGGACAGACATAATCTCGCTACTGGCCTTGAACGGGATCTACACTCTGTGGTGAATTGGGGCAAGAAGTGGCTTGTCAAATTCAATGCGTCTAACCTCTCCTGCCTCCAATAAGCATGGACCAAGCGATTCTCGCTGAGAGCAATACACTGCGCCTCCTCGGCCTTAATCTCTCTTCAGACCTCAAATGGAACCACTATATCGAATGCAAATCTAAATCCTCTGCTAAGAAGTTTGGGTCATTATGTCGATCCAGGATGTTTCTTTCGCCTGAATCCATCCTGCATATATACAAGTCAACCATCCGTCAGTGCATGGAGTACTGCTGCCATTTATGGTCAGGCGTCCCTGCCGTACACCTCAGTGTTCTCGACAGGCTCCAAAGGAGAGTCTGTAATGTGATAGGTACTGACTTGACGGCTCGACTGCAGCCACTTCCCTACCGACGAAATGTGGCCTCCTTTTGTCTGTTCTATAAATAATTTCATGGCTTCTGCTCGGACGAATTTAAGTCACTGGTGCCTTCACAACAGCTGTTTACTCGTGCAACCATAATGGCAACTGGGTCCCACCCATTGACAGTTAGGTTAGCCAAATGCAGACAACAATTCTACTCCTTCAGCTTCTTCTCTCGCACTTCCCGCCTGTGAAACTCGCTCCCATATTCTTGCTTTCCTGATAGCTACGACCTCCAAGAATTTAAATGCAATGTCAATAATCATGTATTAACCACTGGAATCTAGCTCTCTCCCCACCCCGTATATCCTTCCCTTTCCCTCCACCTATGTATCTATCATCACACCTGCATTCACATCTTTCTATTGCTCTTTTCTAACTGGTCTGTACTGCTCACTGTCTTCTAATTAATCTTTTTGTAGTTATGTAGCCCCCCGCACATCAATGGCATTTCCCCCTTGCTCGGGGTGAAATGATTAATATATATATATATATATATATATATATAGATAGATAGATAGATAGATAGATAGATAGATAGATAGATATTCGTGACCAAAATTCGGAGATTTTTATACTTGCTTTGCAAGGAAAAGAAAATTAGATATATTTGCATGGTTTTAATTAATCATATTATCTCCAAATGTTTCAATGCAACGTCGATTGCCATCTATCTGCTTGGTTACTATCTACTTTCTATCTTTACTTCGACATCTCTTGTGCTTTGCTTTATGTCTCGCTGTAAGCCCAGGCGCACCAGTGCCGAGCTTGCCTTGCTTTGGATGAAATGATTCCATGTATAAAAAATATACATTTATCTTTTACTCCGTTACTTTTTCTCAAATGAAGTAACTTTAAGCCATTCCACCATCGTAATGTGTGATGGAATAATATAAATATTCTTTATAGTTTTCAAAATAATTGATTTCTTTCTTCTTCATTACATCGTTAGGTATAAAATTAAATATTAATTGAAGGTGAAAAGTTAATTGAGTATTGCACGTTTAGCAGGATATCCCAGTCATTCCGAATCAATTAATGAGTTGAATGAGTTGTTTGCAAAAGGACGTTTTGACGTTTTGAAAAGAAACACCCTTTTGAATGCTCAATATTAAGATTTTTACCAATTGCTGCTATTAATATGTCCAGCTAGAAACATTTAATGTATGAATTTAAAGTCTGACTTTGTGAAAGAGCTCATAAATTGCAATTACTATTGGCACCGAATCACTTTCATCTAAGACAGACTACCTTTTGGCGTAATTAATGGAAGACCAATATTTTCATCTTTGTCAATGATTTTTCTTAAGGCTGGTTAGTTCTCTTATTTAGCAGAGAATCGAAGACGGAAATCTAACCAATCAGTTTTTTTTTCATTTAATGAAAAGAAAGTTAAACATGGTAATGACTCATGCAACCATATTTTTCTAAAATCCTTACAATGGTTTTATGTGGAGCATTTCTGTGATGTTCCTGGTAGTTATTTTTAATCACTTTATTGCCTGACGGAATGCTCTCCAAATATTCACATTTGAATATATCGCAACCAGTTAAAAAAATACATTCAGTCATGGAATTATCACTCTTAATGGTATGTATTTTTAGCTGTTTATACAGCGTTTCCCTTTTTCTTTTAGGAAGTGAAAGGATCAAATGAATGTAATTTTCGTCCATGTTAATTTTATCGTATAAAGAAGTAATATTCACCAATTCCAAGCATGGATTTATAACTGATGCGTTAAAGTATCACGTTTTGCAATATGTGTAAACTTCATACATTTCAGTCATTTGTGAAATTAGATCATGTGTTCAATTTGTACGTATTGAAAAACTCAACAAAATTTTGTCCATCCAAAGAATTTTTCTATACAACGTATGCACTTTAAAGAACAGTGAGCTTCGTTTAACTGGAAAACTAGTCACGTAAGTGAAGAAAATAATATATAAATAATGAGTTTGAACTAGATTAGAAGGCGGTTTTCCTGAAGGAGTAGTTGAATGAATCAAATTAATCGATCCTCTTAAAAATACTTTTGAAAATAAAATTTTGTTCTCAAATTCATTTATAAAGTTAGCCCGAAAATCAAACTCCCATTTTTGGATGTTCTTGCTGATTTTAGTAAAAATACTTTCGCTACATTAGTATATAAACAAAACTTCGAGCAAAATTTTTTGTCACCTCAATTTTACTCTCAATATACATTTCGATACAAAGTTGGTGTTATTAAAAATTTCTTCCCGAGCACTTTTCTTCAAAGAACTACACAATTTGAAACAAACGGATTTCGAAACGAATTTTTTATTATAATCACTTATTTCATGTGCGAAGACACTTCTGGTAGCAACGAGTTATGTCCCTTTAACTAATTATTTGTTCACATAGGCTGTAGCCTGGTATTGAACTCACAACTCTTTGGGTCAAATCATTTGAACTAATTAACATCTACATTCTTTGGTCATGTGTCCACGATGTAATGAGAATGATTTACCGTAATGGTCGTAATAAACGATTCGGTTCGAAAATTCTTAACACCTGAAGAATGCCGGAACATAAAACGGCTAAAAATTCATAAACATCTCAGCAATGGTAAGTACAATAGTCTGAATGATGTAAATAGGATATGTTTAGTTTAAAATATGAACGTAAAATGTGTCTATGTTTTCTGTATATCGTCTAGAGACACTTATATTTAATTTATATTGCTCATATGCTTAACACTTTGCTATTATATATCGCAAATATTTTCAACAAATCTACCATAGAATATATAAAATAAGAAACATACAATTTCAACGCTTCATCTACTTTGTAAACATATGCATTTTCATCGACGTAAAGACTACTGTAGTCCGATAAAGTTCCTAAACGACGAAACGCGTCACACGAAAACCTTTTAAACAGTTTCACAGATTTTGCTAGAATTGTTTTTATAAATACAATATATACTTATATATCATGTTCCCATATTGAATTTAATACAGCCTTAACACACATTTGAGATCCTACCAACTAAACTATTAATCACCCTAGACGATGTTGTTAAATATTACTGAATTTAATTAAGAATAAGCATAAAATTGTTATCAGGAAATGTCTCTGTACTTCTAGCTTTTTCAAAACAAGTCTCAAATAAATACTTTTTTAATTAATTTATTCAAGCGTGTTGTGGCGTAATGAACATCGACTCAAAATGTGTAATCAGAGATCAGAGTTCTAATTCCAGTAAAATTCTTTGCATTCACTTCCGCTCAAAAAATTTTTGGGAAAGGGATTAATCACTCTTTTCTCTTTCGAACTAGGGATTGATTTCTATAATGGGTTCTATAGCCTTGGTTGGCAACTAGTCGACCTCAGAAAGATATGGGAACATACCGCGAGAATCTTTTCTGCATTTGATCCAAAGAAACATAATTACGTAAAGCTATTAACTAATTGACTAGGTGATGTGTTTATAAATTTACGAATTTAGTACATGAAGAACTGTTGTGGTTATCACTTTAAGACTTGTTTGATTTTTCATTCTCTTCTTCAAGATTATATATTTATTTAAATGATAGCCTGTTTATGTTATAATATTTTAGCATCGAAATATAATTAGCAGCATTTATACATAAAAATCAGTAAGATTAGCAAACCTCCTTGCGTATTATAACTGGAAATAACCGGAAATCTTAATTAAGTTCTAGTCATAAAAATTTTAATTAAGATTTAGTCATAAAAAGATATGGTCTGATAACTTTTAAACTATGATATATGTAAAATTTACATTTTGTTGCATAAAACATGGAGGCCTTACGTTGTCCATATTTCTTAGATGAATCTTTGACAAAAATATTTTTTTTTTCATAACTTTTTGTATGAATACTCCTTTTTCAAGTGGCTCAGCAAGTGAGATATCTAGTTTGAAGTTAGCGATGCTTTAAAAATGATATTGCCTATTTAAAATGTATTAAGTATAAACAAGATGACTTCTGCGATGAAATTGCAAAATTAAAATAGATTTAATAAATGTTAATTCAATACAGAGTGCAAGTTTCAATCTTGTGAGTTACTCAATATAATTGCTACATGGACAAAAGTGATTATGAGGCTACGTAGGATAGATAAACTTGGATTGTAAACTTGAAAATGTTAGGATTGAAGTGATTAGAGAAGCGTTACGTGATGGATATATTTTGTTATGTGACTGTTATGGAATGAGGTATCAAAGGTCCAGCACTCACACACTTTATAGATAAAAATAAGACCTTTATAAAGTGACGGAGAACACACCTGCTGCTGTACTCTTCCCCTAGTGTAAACTAAAGCACGGTTCAGATGCCATTGCCACAATGACAATAGAGTAACCCCCCAATATTATCAGATTATTATGAGGGATGTGCATTGTGGTGCAGTGGATATCGGAACGAGAAATCGGAGAACAGAGCTCAAATTACAATTGAATTCGTTGCATTCACTTACGTTCAAATACCCTTGGAAAAGGTATTAATCCATCTATTTCCTCCAGCTAAATAGTATGACACATTGGGTTCTATAGCTAAGGTTGCAACCAGTCAACTGCAGAAAGTAAGGGCAACCTACTGCGGGAAAATGTTCGTGCGAGTCAGTCATGTCTCTCACGAGATATGGTAGCCCGCGCATTTATCAAGTATGGCTTTTAATTGACTGATTGAATGTCATAAAAGAAAAGCGTTTTCCTTCAACCTTTTTTAAAAAAAGACAAACAAGCCATGTACGCGAAGAAATTACAGGTATATTACATATCTAGTTTACCTAGGAAAAGATTCATAACTTTATGTCTAAACGGGTGGTAGATATCCAAGCAGCAATAAAAGCTTGCTCGATTATAAAAAATGAAGTTATTCACTGGGAGGAGTTTTTCCTACCATAAAGCTAGTAAAATATTATTGAAAATCTGAGATGCAGCCCATAATTTACTACTCAACATTTTCTTTCTTGACTTAGGTTCATAGCATGTTGCAACATTTGTTCTTTTACGATTCATGAAGTTAATAAAGGTCATGGCTAGTCATTATTTAGAAGGGTGACCGGTTGGGAACAACAGGGACTCTAAACTTTAATGTACATTTGGTGTAATTGATAATGACCTGGAATTGGAAAAGTTCTTCCAGCATTCGTGGAAACTTACCTGTTGATTGGCATTTATTTTAATCCAAAATCTTTTCAAAATGTGATTAATTGATAGAATGGATTCTTCTCACGGTTGATCAACAGTGTGTCGGTTATTTACATTAGGTTTGTAAAATTAATTATTTCATAGAGGATGGATAACAATAAAAAATACTTTTCATCGAATAAAGATTTTTCCCTTTACAAGTCATATTATTTAACTCATAGGTGGGGGCAAAAGTGATGGATTCATTATACTTAGAAATTATTTGCTTCTAAGTAAGTGTAAAACCATTGACTGGATTCGAACTCGGCTCTATCGATTTCTTATTCACACATGATAATCTTAAAATACTCTATTCTAAACATGTGGAAATGACCTCTTATGTATTCTTAGGCGAGTCATCACTGACGTAACAAGTTTTCACAATGTACCTGCCACTTGTACAATATTTGTGCTATATAATAATATACTAAAGATTGGAAAAATATTATTTGAACATTCGTATTATTATTCATATATAACAGAAAAATATCATTAATAAAATAAAAAATCCAAAATTTATAATGATTATATCAACAAATAATTCAATATTACAAAATAAAAACGATTACCAGATAAAATAACAAAGCTTTTTATCACACACACACGTGTATATATATATATATATATATATATATATATATATATATATATACAAACATAAACTTAGAAATTATAATCAATTTTACGGATTCGCTTTGGGCTGCAATGAAAATAGACTCAGAACAAGAAATACTAGAGCTGAGTTCGAATCCCTGTTGCATTCATTTAAGCACAAATATCCTTGGGAAAGGTATCAATTCATCTCCTCCCTCCGGCTTTTGGTTAAACTACAGGGCAGATTTGGATCTATCGCCTTGGTTGGCCACAAGCCTACCGCAGGAGGTAATGGCAGCATACAGCGGGACAGTTTTGAAAATGTGATGTAATATAAAATTTTAAGTTTGCTGATTATTCTATTAACCCAAAAATGAAATAACATGAATGACTGCATAACGTGCACGTCTTAGGCACATAAAGAGTATCTAGAAAAGTTTCCTGAAAAAAGTTTAAAACCTCTTGCCTACACTATAGATAATTTTGTAGGTATTAATATTACAGGGAAGATAGAAGTTAAACGACCATAGTATTTCATTTCAAAGTGTTGGGACTCCCGCGCCTATTCGGCTATAATGGACTATTCCATTACTATGTAAAGTAATGGTGGCATCTACGACAGAGTGTGCCGAGCAGCCGATCGACAAGTCAGTCGTAGACTTCCAGTGACGTCCCGGAAGTACCCATTGCTCATACTACGTCTTACGACGGTTGAGACGATTAAACCTTATTCTTGTATTGGATACTAATAACCTTTGTAAATACTATTTTCACGGAATACAACAATTAACCTATTCCTGTTGTTGAGTTATTTATTCTTACTCACGACATAACACAAAGAATATATTCTCCGATGTATAAAAAATCTAAAGAATACACATATTCTAATGGACAATTCTGTATAGATACGAATGTGTATGAGTAACTTTTATTATTGCATATAAATATGAAAACAAAAGGATTTTTAGTTGTTATTTTTTTGTTATATTACCTATAGCAACCGCGTCAGGATATAAACATTATGTAATTCCTTCAGTAGTAAGATTTATATGATTTTTTAATCATATTCGGTTGCTCTCCCATTCAATATTCTCCGTCTCGTGCAGTTATGTTCTTCGTGCATTGGCTTTGTTATTAGTGAAAGCATTTCTGGAACTCGGTCGCTAATATAACTTTTGGGGCATATGTCACTTTTGTCTGCATGTCAGTTAGGTTAGTAAATACTCATGCTTTCATGACACTTTTCAATTTTGGAAATAGACAAAAATCGCAGCGGCTTAAGTTTTGTGAATAAAGAGGATAGTCCATTTTCGTAATGGATTTATTCGCCAGGGAGTCACCAATTCCGAAATCATTATTATTCTTACTTTCAAGTACATTGTTAAATCTGCCATTCTGTTTACATATTCACATTCTGATATCATGATATCAATCGTACAGTTAACCTTGGACCTGTGTTTGTACTGAACACATTTGCATTTTACATGTTTGTGTGCACGGTTCTGCATCATCGCCAAAGATTTATTGCTTTACTTGAAACTAATGAGCCATTCAAAATTAACTTATTTTTAATAGCATATTCACTAGAAGATATTTTAATCGGACTAATGTCTCATTAGCACAGACTTAACATGGTGGCTTACATTAAGTTATTTGAAGAAGTACGGCTGAAAAATCCTGTGTTTAGGAACAGGACTCGACATCATTCCACATAAACAGGAGAACCCGGATATGGTTATCAGACAATTTCTACGATCACATCATTCCTTATATCTGGCCACCTAACACTGCAGAGTTAAGCCTCCTTGATTATTATTTGTAAAGTGCAGTTCAGCGAGAAACTAACAACATTCCTTGTAACACCAAGGATGAACCGAAATCAAGTACTATGGCAGTATACAGCAAAAGGATGTGCATTGTGGCACAATGGATATCGGCTCGGAACGAGAAATCGGAGAGCCGAGTTCGAATTCCAGTTGAATTCATTGCATTCACTTAGGAAAGGTATTAATCCGTCTATTCTTTCCAGTTATGAGTTAAATAACAAGACAGATTAGGTTCTCTAGCTTTGGTCGGCAACCAGTCTACCGCAGAAAGCAATGGCTACCTACTGCGGGATAATCTTCTGCCCAGTCAGTCATGTCAGTTTCGAGACATGATCGCCCAAGCGTGTATCACGTAAGGCACGTAACTGACTGACTGACAGCAAAAGAAACACGGAAACACGGAAAATATCTATAAGAGGCGATTCCGATGTCGTTTGAAAGCCTTGTTTGAAAAGGGTGTTGATTTTATTGAACATTTGTGCCCTTTATTATTTCAAGATAATATTTCTAGATATTTTTGTGTAGTTTTCTTTAAAATATACCTCTCAAAATGAGATGGCAATGTTACCTTTTGTGTAATTTGAACGACAATGTACACATCGTACCCTGTATATAATATTTACCAAACAAAGTAGGATAAAAAATAAAACAAAGATATTATTTATTAGATATAAATAAAAAGAGATTTTATTAAGAGATATAAAAATACAGATATATTTATTATGACATATAATATAACAAGAGTAAAAATTTAGCAAAATGCTGCTGTAAACAATAAAAAGCTGTGATACTCTCATTATAAATATGGAAATAATTATATCTGAAAATTGACTTGTGATAGTTGAAGTCGGTAAACGATATATATGTTCGGGCAATTTTTACAGACACTGGAACGAAAAAGAATTACATTCAAGGGAAAAAGACAATAGCCATTTTGTGAAAATACCTATACGAGGGAAAAAACGTTTTCAGTTGTGTTGAATAAAACATGCTTCAAAAATCAGTTGAAACAATATTTGTTATGAAAAAATTAAAAGATAATTTCATTTGTAGCCGACCGGGAGATTTTCAGCACATTTACAGTCACGTACACACGTGTAAGCGTGCACACACTCACTGACTCTCTCTCTCTCTATCTATCTATCTATCACTCTCTCACACTCTCTCACTCACACACACACACACACACACACACACACACATATATATATATATATATATATATATATATATTTAATTATTTGATGTTATTTCTTGTTATATACATTCCAAACACAACGCAATGGTATATATATATATATATATATATATATATATATATATATATATATATTATCATCCGCAGACAGATCTGTTTCGCCGTATCACAGCTCATCAGTACGGTTAGACTCCGATTGCTTTTTTACCCAGGATTGAAACCCGACCGTTAATGGCATCAGTCGGCGACTCAACCCCTGGGCTATGGGCGTTCGGTGGAAGTAGGCAGACACCAGTGCATTGTGTTTGGAATGTATATAACAAGGAATAACATCAGATAGTTAAATCCCCAAAACCCGATCCTGTTAGTATTGATTTCATTAATATTGAAATTGATCATTGTGGAGGGATTGATGCAAATATTACAATCTATTTACAGATCCAAATATAAAAAGATAAAACGACAATTTCGATGTTTAAATCCGTTGGATAGCTATTTCTACGTTCTTCAGCAACGACTTAAGCCAAAACTTTATTTATTCAAATTCAAATGTGTTAAAAGATTTTTCTACCGGTAAAAGCCCTCCCCAAAAAATCATCCATACACAATAAGAAGGCGAAAGCAGATATATATCTCTGTCTCATATCAGAAGACTTACCACTGAACCATACAAGGGCCAAGAGTTTAAAAGTTAAAATTTAGCCATATCACAGGGATAGAAATGGTCGGGGAACCAGAAAGGAAAGAAAGGGCGAAGAGATAGTTGACTGGGTAGTAGTCTATGAAAAAAGTCTCACTTAGAAACAAAAGAAAACTGCTGACATCAATGTTTAAAAATAAAAAGATATATATATATATATATATATATATATATATATGTGTGTGTGTGTGTGTGTGTGTGTGTGTGTGTTTACGAAATTTTAAAATGAAAACACTGATATATATAAATATATTGTACACACAGATTGAAACAAATGCATTTGTTTACTTTTCTTTTAAATTGCGGTCGTTTCAGACCCACTCGACGTACAAGGTGTAATAGATTTGTATTTTTTCTCAGATTAGTTCATTTTCAGTAGTGTGCTATAATATGAATATATTTTCGTGATGTTTGAGGAAAATGTTCCGTTTTGAAAAAATTGCTTCATACGTGATTGCATCAGATTTTTATTAGACTGAGACACTATTGTGAGGACTGACTATCAATTTTCCTACGGAAATCGTAAACGTTGGACGTTACTCTAAGGCAACGTACGAAAATTATAAGGATGCACGAACACACTAACACGCCTTACAGAGAGATCTTGGATATAGTAGGTGTCATCCTCTCAACTGACAGTTGTGTCATTCAAGGCAAAGAAAATAACTTCATCCATCCGACCAAAACTTGAAGAAAAATGTAGTCGAAAGTGAGAAACAAAGCTAACAGACGATTTATACGTTATCAGGGAAAGTGTGAAAGATCCTATTTCTTATTTAAATTAATTTTTACATGGACATATATATATATATATATATATATAAATTTTTGGTCATAATAAAATTAGACCCGTGCACAATCGTATTAAAAATTATGTTATAAAATTATATTGTAGAAAATTTGAATATTTTTCATTTGAAAATGAGTTATTTATGAGATTTAGAATTCAACCTTTTGTTATCTTCAGCCGAGTTACAATAAGACATTTTACCGTTTTTCAAACGATGGAACAGGGAATTATATATATATATATATATATATATATATATTAAATCCAAAAGGAGGACCAGATAAATAAATCCCAAAAACCCGATCCTATTAATATTAAATTCATTAGTTTTAAAATTAATCAAGATAGAGGGGTCGATGCAAATATTACATTCACTTCACAGAGCCAAATATAAAAAAAATAATTTGAATAAATAAAGTTTTGGTTTCAGCCGTTGCTGAAGAAGCGAGGAATTTCTCGTAGAACTGGCTATCCAACGGATTTAAATATCGAAATTTTGTTATATATATATATATATATATATACATATATATATACTAAATGATAATGAAATCGTTGGTGGAACCAACAGAGGGCTTGCCAAAACGTAAACACTTTTCCGTATAAAATTTCGAATAAAGACGACAATGCTGAGAAAAGAGATTGAAAAATGCCTCAAGACAAATTTTTCTAATCTGTAATGTAGAGGGCTCGAAGAATAAATTGGCTAGAACGGGCAAAAATGGTTAGTAGCGTTAAATCTGACTAAACGACGGCTATTGTCGTGATTCTAGCTTCACGCACATGCAATGTTTCAAAGACTTGAACGGAAATGAAAGAAGGGAATGGCAGGATTTATATAACCTGAAAATCGATCTGAAGCATCAAGCGGAAAATAATTTAATTAAATTAATTTCACTAACCTCGTGGATAACCACACGTCCATTCGGGAAAAAAACAGGCTAGAATAAACCTATGTGGGTGGGATATATATATATATATATATATATATATATATATATATATTCAGCGAAAGAGGCTTGTATGTGGATGACTAATATATATATATATATATATATATATATATATATGTGTGTGTGTGTGTGTGTGTGTGTGTGTGTGTGTGTTAGAGTATGTGTACGCTCTTTGATTGAATTTATTTCTTTGACATTTTTATTTTCACAAAATGATGTCATTCCCTCTCCAATTTCTTTTGAAATCTGAAACAACGTAGAAAAGTACACTACTTCCTTTTACATACAGATGTTTTTAACATATTCAGCACAGGCAATGTGATCGAAGCCATTAACACAAAAGAGGCTACTGAGATTGAAGAGATATAAAGGAAAAAAAAATTCAGAAGGCAAAACATGACGATCGACGTTGCATGTAATTCTTTGAAGGTCATAGTTTTCAAGAAAGCAAGAAAATAAAGTTTTCCACAGGCGAGATGTGCGACAAAAGACATTATTAACATAGAACCTACTATTAATTTCAATGGTAAAATTATGAGACTCTGTTATTTTAGTACTGTTATTAAAGTGTGAGTCGAAGTACCAAAACAGAAGACTCATTAGAACAATTAATTTGAAAATATTTACAGAAAATTCATAGAGAAGTACTGAATATTCAAACTCTATATTCCTCAGATTGGCACCTCCAGACTTCTTGTCCAAAAAAGATTATAGGTTGACTCTGAAAGAGTTGGAAATCATGCAAACATTAAAATTTCAACTCTTTCTTGCTAATATTTTCATTTAACTTTCTATTCAAAATGACACCAGACTTTTCAAAGAGTTAAAAGTATCTAGAAGTAACTTTTTACACAAATGCGTACAATGCCATACATGATACAGGCCTCGAAAGAGACATGACTGACCAGGCAGAAGGTCATCGCGCAGTAGGTTTCCATTGCTTTCTGCGGTAGACTGGTTGACAGCCAAGGTTATAGAACCCAATCTCTCCTGAGATTTAACCAATAACTGGAGGGAAGATACGGATTAATACCTTTTCCTAGGGTATTTGCGCATAAGTGGAATTCGAACTCAGTTATAACGTCAGTCAGTAACGGCCATACGTGATACACGCTTGGGCGATCATGTCTCGAAAGAGACATGCCTGACTGGGCAGAAGATTATCCCGCAGTAGGTTGCCATTGCTTTCTGCGGTAGACTGGTTGCCGACCAAGGTTATAGAACCCAATCTCTCCTGCTATTTAACCCATAACTGGAAGGAAGAGATGGATTAATACCTTTCCCAAGGAAATACAATGGATTCAACTGGAATTCGAACTCGGCTTCCCGGTTTCTCGTTCCGAGCCGATATCCACTGGACCACAACGCACATCCTGACCTTAAAAAGTGTATAGCCATTACGGGCATTACCGCAGATATGTTTGCTACATTAGTGGATTACACTTCTGCTTCATCAACTGTGCATAAATGGCCAGTGAAATTTAGAAAGGCAAGGGGGAATTCTGAAAATTACGTTCGTATCGAACGTCCTGCAACTGCCACTCTTATATATTGCGTGTTATTGACTATAGAACAAATAGGCAAAACGATTAGCATATCCCGTGTGTTAGTTGAGAATATTAGGTACAATGATCTTGGCATGACGAAGTTTTCTGCTTGGTGAGTGCGACGTCCTCTGTCATCGGATTAAAAGTGCAACGGTCAGATCATGTCCAGGGAAAATTGGATATTGTTTGAAAATTCTATCAATGATTTTTCTAAGCAAAGATCATATTTTATCGGAGACAGAGATAATAAATTTTTTTTTTAATCATTTCACCCCGGGCAAGGCGTAAATGACACTGATGTGCGGGGGCTACATAACTGAAATAAAATTAATTAGAAGAGATAAAAGAGGAGTACAAACCAATTAGAAAGGAGTAATAGAATAGATTAATAAAAATGCAGGTGTGATGACAGTTGCAAGGTGTGGGGAGAGAAAGGGGAGGATATAGGGGTGGGGGAGGGCTAGAGTCCAGTGGTTAGTAGATGAGTATTGACATTGTATTTAAATTTCTGGAGTTTGTAGCCATCAGGAAAGCAAGAATATGGGAGCGATTTCCACAGGCGAGAAGTGCGAGAGAAGAAGCTGCAGGAGTAGAATTGTCGTCTGCATTTGGCTAACCTAACTGTGAATGGCTGGGACCCAGTTGCCATTATGGTTGCACGTGTAAACACCTGTTGAGGAGGCACCAGTGACTTAAGTTCGTCTGAGCAGAAGCTATGAAAGTACTTATAGAACAGACAAAGGGAGGCCACATCTCCTCGGTGAGGAAGTGGCTGTAGTCGAGCCGCCAAGTCAGCACCTATCACGTTACTAACTATCCTTTGGAGCCTGTCGAGAACACCGAGGTGAGCGGCAGGGGCGCCTGACCATAAATGGCAGCAGTACTCCATACACGGTCGGATGGTAGACTTATATATATACAGGATGGATTCAGGCGGAAAAACATTCTGGATCGACACAGTGACCCAACCTTCTTAGCAGTGGATTTAGCTATGGATTCGATGTAGCGGTTCCATTTGAGATCAGAAGAGAGGGTAAGGCCGAGGAGACGCAGTGTATTGCACTCACGGAGAATCGCCTGGTCCATGTTTATGGGAGGCAGGAGAGGTTGCCTGTGTGGGTGACAGACAACAGCTTGGTCTTGGACGCATTAAAATTGACAAGCCACTTTTTGCCCCAATTCTCCAGTGAGTGTAAATCCAATTTCAAGGTCAGCAGCGAGATTATGTCTGTCCGCCACGACAGGTTTCTTAATGGTGCGGGACTATATTGTGGTGTCATCTGCGTAGATGCCTACTTGGGACTTGATCTCATCTGGGAGGTCGTTGGTAAAAATAAGATAATTCAAGTAGTGGAAACAAAGCGTATCACCTATCCCAGAGAAAGTCAGGTTTTGTTCACCTGCAGTGTAAAAGATATTCTCAGATTTCGGGGATGCAAAAAGCATTGTATTCTTGACTATATTCAAATGGGACACACGATCAATAGAGAGTACTGGGTCAACTTCTCCAGGCCGTTACAAAGTGTTATCTTGACCAAGCGCTCAGAAAACTGACGAACTGTATTTTGTTTGAGAAGTCCTTATTTTCTCTGACTGTTTTACATAGCTATGGCAATAAACCTTTGATCACCTAAGCTATTCTCTTGAATTGGTTTCATCTGACTATCATTTATTCCTCAACATAAAAAAACACAATTAGCTTGGAATCAATAACGCAGTGATGAAAATGTCAAATCTGCTGTTGATGGAATTTTATTACCATGGAGATAAATGATTCTTCACCAATTACATCCAATCACTAGGACGCCGATGGTATATGTCTGTACTGTAAATTGAAATATGTTGAAAAATAAATCTCTTTTAATTATATTCTATAAGAGTATCTTGGTTAGTCTTTGAAGTTTCATCTGACCATCGTATTAAGTACGTTATCTGAACGAATAATTTCAGTATACTTATTTTTCAATTGTTCATTAAAAACGATAGAAAAGTTAAAATGATAAGTTGTGGATAAAACATAAGCAAACAAATATCCAAATAATCCGTTAACGCATAATTCCGGCCATAATTTTAGCAATTAACAACAATGATTGTACCTTTAATTTTAACTGAATGTATGAAGTTTACATGCATGGGTCTAGAGTTTCAGAAATGTTTTATTTTCACAACATAATCACCAAAATGTTGTGTGAACCACAGATTAATTCATTGAATGTCGCCTTTTTATTTTTATTAATAATTATCCTATTATGTTTGCATTTTTACACATAAATGGGGTCATTATATTATTGTATTATCAACGCGTATTTTGTTAGTGAAGTCTGGTAGGTCTCTATGCGTGTTCAAATAAGACCCCATTGAGAAATGGCCAGAGAGATGTTTGACTAGAAACAGACTTTTAAAGGATATGTGAATTCTTAATTAAAATCTAATGTGGATCTTGCAGGTAAGTTATTGATGTTGATGATCAGAATAGCAATTTCAAATGTTTGATATTAAATAACTAATTTAATTTTCTTGCTTTTTTTCGACTGGAATTTTATAATTCTTTGTAATGATTCTAAGGAAAGATTCGTATTTCTAATAGTTATTATGCATTTGACTTTTATAGGAAAAGTTAATGCTACTTTTTTATCTAAACGAAAAAAATTAATGGAATAATTTACCGCAGTAGTTTGCAGACGCTTGTAATGACACTTTAAAAGATGGATTGCTTCACATATATATATATATATGAAGATCCCCACGGGGGACAACAAATCACCTCAGCAACAGAAAAATCTTTTCAGAAACAGCTCCAGTTTCGGAAAGGATTTTTCTGTTGCTGAGGTGGGGATCTTCATATCGAATTAATATTAAAATAAAATTTGTAATATTAATTAGGATCGGTTTTTTTGGAATTTACCTTCCTGCTTTTTTCCCTTGGATTGAAGTATCTGAATTAATATATATATATATATATATATATATATATATATATATATATGTGTGTGTGTGTGTGTGTGTGTGTGTGTGTGTGTGTGTGTGTGTGTGACAAAGTCGCAGACGAATAAATAAAAAAATAAGTACATTGCCTAATAGTACAACATATAACTTAGTATAAATTCAACTTATAAATTAACTGAATTCTTGATATCATTAAAGCCTGTTTTTCTTTGGCTAAGATCAGAATGTTTATCCTTTTTTAATACATGATTCAACGTATACATACATTCGCCTGGCTGGCGTCAGATTGAGACTAGACGCAATAATTGCTTCACATATATATATATATATGAAGATCCCCACGGGGGACAACAAATCACCTCAGCAACAGAAAAATCTTTTCAGAAACAGCTCCAGTTTCGGAAAGGATTTTTCTGTTGCTGAGGTGGGGATCTTCATATCGAATTAATATTAAAATAAAATTTGTAATATTAATTAGGATCGGTTTTTTTGGAATTTACCTTCCTGCTTTTTTCCCTTGGATTGAAGTATCTGAATTAATATATATATATATATATATATATATATATATATATATATATATGTGTGTGTGTGTGTGTGTGTGTGTGTGTGTGTGTGTGTGTGTGTGTGACAAAGTCGCAGACGAATAAATAAAAAAATAAGTACATTGCCTAATAGTACAACATATAACTTAGTATAAATTCAACTTATAAATTAACTGAATTCTTGATATCATTAAAGCCTGTTTTTCTTTGGCTAAGATCAGAATGTTTATCCTTTTTTAATACATGATTCAACGTATACATACATTCGCCTGGCTGGCGTCAGATTGAGACTAGACGCAATAATTGGTTTTCTCGAAATCGAAATGAAAATTACTTTTGCTAATTGAATCAAGAAATTGAAGTGGATTTGTCTACTAATCATAAACTTTGCCGTATTTATTTCCATTTTATTAGACGGTCAGAGCGAGATGTTCCCTCCCGCAAGAAATAAACTTATAATATCTGCCTTCATACAAATTTATGATATAGATTTATAGGGCATGTAATATAATGCATCAAGTAATCACGAAATACAATTCAGCCCCTTCTTTCAAAAGAAAAAAACGCAGAAATAGACAGAGAGACACACATTGCACACAATTTTCACACACACAAATTTAGAGATTATCTAATTGCAGAGTAGATTTACCGCGTGGCAGAAGGTATGAAGTACCCAATGAGGATACAAATCCTTATACAGTTATTATAAATAGAACATGACAATTTTCCTATCTATTATATTGAAACGAATTTCCTCCCATCTATCTATCTATCTATCTATCTATCTATCTATCTATCTATCTGCTTCTTTCTTTTTTTCTCTCTCTCCCTCCCTATATATATATATATATATATATATATATATATTAATCAGTCATAGGTCAAATTTAAATTAGACTAGTAAACATTAGTATTAGAAAGTGCACAATACATGTTTGAAAGAAAATTAAGTTTGAACATGCAGGACAGTTAGATACATTGATAGGGGAGATCAGCCCAGCTATGTACTGATAACAACCTTAACTATTAGTCCATATTATCTATCTATCTATCTATCTATCTATCTATCTAGCTAGCTAGCTAGCTAGCTAGCTTCTGTGTAGGGCTATTCTTTTATTTAGGCCTCGTGTCACCCCAAGGTATATTTTTGCGCATTCATCGCATTTTAGATCATAAATTACGTTAGTAGAATTATAACTCAGATCTGTTTTTTCATTTCGAATGTAGATGTGTTTTCTAACGTGAAATGTTTCACTTTTATTATTATTTTGCATATCCAACATAGTTTTACTGCTTTTTGTGTCCTCCTGTGTTGGGTGTTGCTCGAATTTTGATGAGGTTAGGATGTATTTTTAGATTTTCGGGTTGGCATTTGCTTTTAATTATTTTAGTTGCCTTTCAGATTTTCTTCATTTTATCATTTTTGTTGAGTAATTATGTGTGTGTGTGTTTTGATATTTGCAAATAATTCTGGGTTGTTTGTGTTGTGTGTAGAAACGTATGCTAGAATTCATTCTTATTTTTTATGTTTTTTTTTTGTTTTTGGGTTTGTTTTTTCATTCCGGAAAGATTCTAATGGTCTTTTTTCTGCGAGTTGAAAACCATTGCTTAATAGTAGAGTTGAGTATCCTCTTATTTCAATGTTTTTCGTAGTTCCTCTGTGCGTACTTTACGAAGGATTTCGACAGATACTGTAGAGCGAATTCATCGTGCTAGTGAGTAGTGAAATGGAGGTCTTGCAGGGTGCCTGCTGGTTTATGGTAAATGTCTGTTATGATGTAATTGTTTTTGATATTTTATGAGTATGTCTAGGAATACTATTAATATTTATTCTGTAACTTTTCTTTTATAATGCTTAGTTTAGGCTAAAATTTCTTATTATATATATATATATATATATATATATATATATATATATATATATTCAATATTTACACTCAAAATCTTTGGAAACAGCAAGAGAAATAGCAACTCTCGGGAAGAGAAGAGTCAAGACATTACGATAAGATCGTCATAAAACCTCTAAAAAGCATGAAATTAAAATGTTCACCTTAGTGACAAACTTCCCCACATTAATTATTTCTCTGAATAGTATACATTGAGCTCTGTCTTTTATCTATTTAATGTTTTATATTCGCAAAGTGTTTGGTATTAGCCTGGCCATTTTATAGCTTTGACAATATAAAAATAGAGCAATGAATATTTATTATAAATTATACTTTAGAGCATATACAAAATACTATGTACTACAAAATTCAAAAATAATGTTAATTTCCATCATTACTAACTCCCTGATGAGACATTGTTCTTTCAATGAGAAAACAAAATATACTGTTTTGTAGTATATTGTGTTTTGTACATGTTCTAAAGTATAATTATATATATATATATATATATATATATATATATATATATGTGTGTGTGTGTGTGTGTGTGTGTGTGTGTGTGTGTGTGTGCGTGTGTTTATAGTAGTTTTGATTTAGGCTATATTAACTTTTTCCGATGGATTTATTAAATTTTATCACGTTCCTTTAATCATTATTGATATTCAGCATTTCTATTCTTTTCATTCAGATCAATTTTCTAATATTAATATATTTTCAGGGTAAATAATATTCCAAGTTCTTAACAATCTTATTCTCGCTACGCTGTAGATGATAGTTATTTTCCGACGCCATCCTCAATTTGCCATGATACTACCCAATTTGTCTGAGGTAGATATAGATTTTATTCCCTTGATGCTGAAGTTTCAAATCAATAAATTTGCTCGTATTTCTTTATCTTTAATAAATATATCATCTTCTCAAGGAAAATATTTAAAAATTAATTCTTGTTTAATATACAGAACCGTATGGTCACGATACTTTGCTGATAACCGACACGGAAAATAAACTCCAAGACCTCTTACAGAGAGTGAATGAAGAAAGGGGATAAAAAAACTACAAAAAAAACTTAATGCTTACTCATTAGTAAAAAAGATTCCAAAATGTTAATTATATGTGGGGGATAATAAAATCAAGGAGGGACAGAAATTTAAACAACTGTTCCAACAGAAGATAATAAGTACAACAGTGAGATAGAAAGGCAAAATGGCATAGACAAGGATGCATTTAAGAAGTTGAGTAGAGCATTGAGAGATAGGAAACTTTCGTTAGAAACAAAGAAGTGAGTACTGGACTACTGTGTGATGTATGTTCTTTCATATGGAGTGAACATGAGATCAACGATGAGATTTCCTAGAGGAAGGATACGAAATTGAATCTAATACATAGCATCAGGGAAAGGCAGATACAGTTCTTGGGACATGTAATGCGGAAGAAGAGCTTGGAGAATCTGATACTCACAGGTCAGATAGAAAGAAAAAGAGACAGGCGAAAACAATGAGTTACCTAATTCATAGGCTTGATCAAGTGCAACTGAAAGAGGGATTTGGATGTGGTAACCATGTAAAATGAGCTGTGGATGGATATGATTGTCTACGTCTTAAAGGGAAACGGCACATAGAAGAAGAAGAAGAAGAAGAAGAAGAAGAAGAAGAAGAAGAAGAAGAAGAAGAAGAAGAAGAAGAAGAAGAAGAAGAAGGTAGTCTACCATCCGCCAGTGCTTTGAAAACTGCTGCTATATCTGGTCAGGTGCTCCTGCTATCCTTAAGGTGTCCTAACAAAATCCAACGGAGAATCTGTAATGTGATCGATCCCGATTTGGAAGCTCAGATACAGTCACTTTCTCACCGGCGCAATGTGGCTTCTCTCTGTCTCTTCAACAAATATTTTCACGGCTTATGCTCCGATGAATTTAACTCACTGGTGTCCACTATATATGAATTTACTCGAGTCAAAAGATTAGCAATAAGGTCCCGATATTTTTACTGTGAAACCAGTAAAATATGAATGCAAATTTTACTCCATCAGGTTTTTTCTCGCACTTCACGCCGATGGAATTCGCCTCCATTTAATTGCTTCCCCGACCGCTACAATCTCCAAGAATTTAAATATAAAGTCAATAGTCATCTCCTATCTCACTAACCTGCATCCGCTTACTCTCTCTATATCATGCTTCTTTCTCCGCCCACTCCACTCTCATCAATATCCGCATAATTTTTTTACCCATTTTCTGATACCCCCTATAACTTGTCACTCTTTCTCATAACTTTTTTCTATGTACCTACCTGCAAAACAGTAGCAGTAAAATGCTATCTTGCGACGATATGATTATAAAAAATGTTAAAATACTGATCATGTATGAAACGCGTTGCGAATATTTAAAATAAAACGTATTACGTAATAATCATATAACAATCAATATAAAATATAAAATGTTTAAAATCATACATGCTGTCACTGCTTCAAATTTCTGGGATACAACAAATACAGTAAATACTGTGGCTGATAATAACCTCAACGTGAGTTACTCATTGCACATTCTTTAGCCAATGTTTCCATTAACATGAACAGGGCTAATTATTCAGACTCAGTTTCTAGTTGATGTGTCTTCCCTATTATTTTAGCAGTGGCTCTGATGAGATTGTCCTTGTACACGACACAATATATTTACTAATGCTATTTGTTTGGCATCAAGGTCCCACCCTTTTATTGTCGAACTAATTAATATATATATATATATATATATATATATATTATGGGCTCTACGTCGATTTCGATGTATGAGCGTCTAACTCGGTTAGACTACTACACAAAGAATTGTTTAAAGTGGTGAAGGCTTGTGTAGCAACCTTCCACACTTTTTGGAACTGTTGATAACAAACAATTGGTGCAGACGTCTGCCACAGATCGCATGAACAACAGATATATATATTGTAAGAATGTTATGGAACACGTAGGTTTTAAACCCACTGTTGATGCATTTACTTTTACAAAAAGTGCTCGATACAACGTAGAGTTTTATATTGTAATGGTTGTTACAATGGTTTATAAAAGATTAGTATCACTTCACAAAAAAAATTGCGTTTCGGAGCTACATTTGCTCCTCATCTGGTGATAAGTTGAAATGAAAAATAAATAGTGAAAACGATTTAATTTTGGTAATATGATATGTAATGAATACAGTGGGACTTTAGTACGATACATATATATATATATATATAAACATAAACTTATATATATATATATATAAACATAAACTTATATATATATATATATATATAAACATAAACTTATATATATATATATATATATATAAACATAAACTTATATATATATATATATATATATATAAACATAAACTTATATATATATATATATATATATATATATATATATATATATATATGAGATAGTATCCTTAGTATTTGTAAGCTTAATTCCACGGGTAATCGTAATACAATAAGAACTCAAAGTTAGAATTTAACAGAGTATTACATTAAGAAAAAATTAAGTTAAACTAAAAAGATGATTTCCTTCCTCTTCTCTCCATGAGTCTTTTCCTGTAGATAAATCTAAATTCCAGACTGACGAATTAAATATTTTTATTAAATATTCACAAAATCAGTTATCCCTGATAGATTTATAAATTCCTTCAAATTCTTTTCCTCATATATATATATATATATATATAATGTTAAAAAACATTAGAAAAATGAAAAAATATTTATGAAAATTAAAACCTAATCTGGACAGTCATGAAATATTTACATAATTTGAAGTAAATAGGGAAGTTCATATATAAATACTTATAAAATTATACAAAATAAATGTCTATGTGAGCGTCATTCTTTAGAGGAAAGGCATTCAAAGGATATCCCTCTTCTTTCATCTCTGAAATCTTTCAAGAATCTTATTTCTCACGTTCTGAATTCCAAATCAATATAATCATAGCAATAATTGCATTATTAATTTCATTGAAAATATATCAAAAATAAGATTAATATGAAACAAATATTTAGTTATGTTCTAATGTAATTCTTATATAATCATTTTTAAATCGATCACCGATTTTGTAAATACAATATATATATATATATGTGTGTGTGTGTGTGTGTGTGTGTGTGTGAGACAGAGAGAGAGAGAGAGAGAGTTGTGGTCAAAACTCATCTCGCAAGCAAAATGTGGCTTTTCATACTTATATGCTGCTCGTGGATATATATTACTTGAGTTCTTTTTTCAACATAGTTAAAATAAAATTAAATAAGAAACATGCCAGATGTCATTATTATTTGGGTATGAAAAACCATTAACATGTCAGTTTAATTTTTAGGTGCGTGTAACAAAAAGTGTGAATTTTGTCCACTTCCTGCGGGTTTCAAACGTCTAATATTTATCGTATATGGGTCTTACATTAAGAAAGCTTAACAACCCATGATATATATATATATATATATATATATATATATATATATATATATATATAATAGTAGAACTAACGAACAGGTACGAAAAATGATTTTATTTATTATGTTTCAATGCAATAAGATTTTCGGAGATTTCTTAATTAGACACAAAAAGGAGAGTATTTTTCAATCTTTTTAAACTTTTAAATCCCTCTTTTATTTAAAGAAAACTCTGAAGAAACTTTATAAAGTGAAAACTATTACATCAAATGAACTTTTCCTACCTGTTTTTTACTCGAGCTTTAATCTTGTTATTCTATCTATGTATTCAACGCATATATATATAAATAAATAAATATATATATATATATATATATATATATATATATATATATATATATATAAAAGAGTGAACATTGAAGTCAACACCCAGGGGCGACAGATTGTTTCATACTAGGGGCAAAAGTCAGGCCAGATGAAACAGTCTGTCGCCCCTGAGTGTTGTCTTCAATGTTCACTATTTTATATTTACATACACTCTGACTCTGATATTCATCATTTTATCCTATAAATATAGCATACCTTAAAACTATATTTATTCATATATATATATATATATATATATATAATGTTTGTTGTTGTAATGGTTAAATGTTATGTTGTAATGTTGTAATTTTTGTTGTTGCAATGTTGTAATGTTATGTTGTTGCATCTGCGTGGATTGTCAATTTTTCTATACTACATTTATACTACCTACCGGCCAAGATGTTCGAGAAATCTTGTTTGCAGAACATCTATCTTCCGGCATGATTCAAACCTGGATACTCCCATGTATCAGGGAAGATGCCACCATTAGATCTGTTGTGTTTTACTACTCAACCGAAGAATATATCATGATAACAGAAATCCGATTTAAAGTTTTTCAATATATTATTCGATGATTTCTGTGAAAACATTTCTCTCTGCACGGCACTGTATTTTAATATAAACGAAGATAATATTCCAGAATGTAAACATTACTTAGATATTTTCACTCTTCAGAATTGTGTTTTGTCTTTCATGCCAAGTACGGTATGACTGAAACTACATTACTCAGTTAAGTCTATTAATTCTCAACCGCTATTATGATATGAAAACTTTATGAGAAAATAACTGCTTGCCTAAAATGACTTTCTATCTATAAACTACTGAATAATCAGCAAATTTGGCCGTAAGCATCATTAGATTCAGCACTGAACACCCTCCCCCTCACACACACACACACACACACACACATATATATATATATATATATATATATATATATATATATATATATATAGTTTTTCTTTAATCCGAAGTGGAAGGTAAATTCCAAGTACCTGATCCTAATCAATATTAAAAGTTTTAACATTAAAAAGTGATGAAGGCAGACAGCTCTTCTTCCTAAATATACCGTTTCAACACCCTGTAACCCCGCGACTACCAGCTCTGTCCTGTTCTACTTTGTGACCGTTGTTAACCAACAACCCCTCCGCACTCTACCCCAAAGCGTTCTCCATTTGGAAAAAAACAATGTCGCTGACGTGTCGTAAAATCTCTATCAGAGATCCTATGTAGAAATGTACATACGACACCTTTGAATTTTGAAAATTTTCTCTAATTTATATATATATATATATATATATATATATATAAATTAGAGAAAATTTAGCGAAATTTATAAATTAGAGAAATTAGCGTAGTATATATATATATATATATATATATATATATATATATATATATACTAAGCTCTCACACCCTGATTGAGCACTCTGGATTAATGGTAGACTTTGAAAATACAGTAGCTACTCTAGCTTCTACGCATCTTTCATTCAGTAATGAATTAGTACACTCTAAGCTGTTTACATGGTATATCACAAGTTAAAAGTTTGCCTCCTACTACTGAGTGCCTATTGATGTCAATTGGGTCGGGTTTCAGTCCTGGTTGAAAGCAAAAAGATGTCCATCGTACAGATGAGCAGTGATACAGCAAAACAGATCTGTCTGTGGATGATTATATATATTTTATATAAAAGAGTGTAACCGCAAAACATTTTAGGTGTGAAGTGGTTTTTTTAATATGTATTATACGATTTTTTATAATGTTGCTACGCGTATGTCTGGTCTCGTGAACTTCATCAGGCAAAAATTGTTTACTTTTTTACTTATTATTAAAAGCAATTACATCTTGTTATGATTTCGGCGTTCTACCATTTTCCTTTTGTCTGTGTAGTAGCAATTCGAACGTTCATGAAGAATGCGTAGAAATCTCCTTTAAATTTAGAAGTAAAAATTAGTTAATGTAGACCAGATATAAGGTGAATGAAGAGTTCTTTATTTTGTGTTTTTTTTTATTTTTAGGTATTGTTTGTGCGAGTATTCTTTTATAATTTTGTCTTCACGTATTACTTTTTCAAGTATTTATAGTGTTTTATTATGAGGAAGTTTATATATATATATATATTTTTTCACCCATAGTTTCTATGTTGTGTAGGGTCTTGTATGTGACTGCTGAGTTTATTCTCCAAGTATACGTATATATATATATTTTTTTCTCCATAAGTTCTCTCTTTTACACACTTTTCTTTCGTTGGAAAAATTATAACCTCTTCATATATGTATCTGTGTTCGTGTGTGTGTGCGCGTCTATAAATTTGTGTGTGAGTGTGTGTGTGTGTGGGGTAGATGTTAGATTTTTTATGCTGTTCAAAATGATCTACGCGAAAGAATGAGCTGTGCACAACATGAAATGTCTATCTCGACGGCAACTATCTTTTACGTTTATCATATGACTCAAAGTGAGCTATGGCGCTCATCCTTATGATTAAAACCTGCTATATTCTGAATCATGAACCGACTTCTCATTTTACATGTTGCTGGTATAATCGTTTTCCTGACTGCAAGCTAGCGACGAGGTGTCAATGTTGCCGCTCCAACCACTCGGTTTGTATTTTTCTGAATTCTTTTTTGTCGGCGAAACATCTCATGAATAGCATTGATCAGAACGATATGTCTCGCGTGGTTATGATTTAATGAGCAAAAGAAGAAGGCAGACAACGTTCAAAATGCAATGCTTTGTCTCGTGAAATTACTGATGACATTCATTGATTTTTCGGAAATTTATTCTTGTTGTTCAGTTGAATTTGTTAGCTTGTGTTTCTGTATTTGTGTTATACCTAACTTGTTCACCTGAACAGGTTATTTCATTGTAAAATTTGCTGTGAATTCTGGAAAAAACAATTAATAATTACATATTATATTCCCCCACCCGCTTGGTGTCCTATGTCTCGAAAGAAATTATTAAATCCAATATTACATTATGTCATATGTGTCACATTTGAACGAAAAATTCGATAGTATATTGAATTTGACGTTGTGTTATAAATGAATTGTATGATATTTTGTATCATTCGCTAAATATTTTCTGTAAATATATCATTGATCATAAAATGGTTAAATGTGTTTTGCCGTATTGTTTGATAATCTCTCAATTTCTCGTCTAATACTCGCGATAACACAGTCCAGAATCTCTTTTACATATCGGGGCTATTTGTTAGTGTTAGTAGAGAGATTTATCCATCGTGTATCTTGTGAGATTTTTGATCTGTCTCTTATATTTCTGTATTTTTAAAACTATATTCTTTAACAAACGACTGTCCTTATGTGGATGTATACCTTCTTGTATTGCCTTTTTATCGTTATTTTTATGCCATTACAAACTCGGGTGGAGTAACCACTTCCCACCCTGGTCAAATAGACTTCGTTCGATGTGAATTTTGCCAGAAAAAAAATCACTTTTAGTTGGTAAATAAAAAACAAATCGATATTCTTGAAGCAAAAATCTAATCGATATTGTTAAACCAACTGGTTACCATCCATGAACACAAATGATTCTTGCAACTGCTATGCATATATATATATATATATATATATATATATATATATATATATATATATATATATATCATAAATTATATTTTAGAACTTATAGAAATTTATAGAAATGATACACCTTCACTGTACTAAGAACATTCCTATATACACCACAAACTGTGTTCTAATTAAAAGAAAATATATTTAAAAGTTAAAATTTCTATAGAAAAAATCTATTTTCTAATTTCTAAAGTAAGGTTTAATATACATGATGAGATTAATTATAAAAACGATCCTTAATACACATTAAACTCCCCCTACTACCTTAAATACTTACAAACCTATTCACCTATTACCTTAAATACAAACATTTAATCTTTCCACCTACACAAAATTCTACTTATTCCGCACCTATTACCTACTTACCTATTACCTTAAATTTTTAACATTAAATTTTACCCCTTACATTAAATCTTACCGCAAACGGTGATCTAATTAAAATTTAAAATTTAATTGAAAAAATCGGTTTCCAAACTCTGATCTAATTAAAACTTAAAATTTAAGAGGTAAAATAGATTTCAGAGATCCGAAATTAAGATTAAATATACAAAAATTAGGTTAATTATAAAAACTCTGCTTAAACACCAAAATATTCTGTACAAAATAAGCATCCCCACTTACTTGCTCCTCTAAGAAATCCAAAGGACATAGTCTAGTGGCAAGATAATAAAAACTTACATTCTAGCTGCTAATGTTAACTCTGTCTACAAAACTTAGCGACTCCCATTAATCAACCATATTCACTACCCACACCACTTTCTTCAAAATTCTAACGGTCAATCCACAAGACATATTCCCTTAACACTAACCCCCACCAACATCCCACACACAACTGACCAAATATAAGAAAAGAGGCTTTCCATTCCTGTCCACACCAGCTGATGAGGCATTGTAGTTTCAATGTGGAAGCAAATGTACTTTTTGTAGTGGATATATAAAAAAAATTCTGTACATGTTCTAAAATATAACTTATAATAAATAGTCACAGCTGTACATATTATATATCGAGCACTGTTTTAAATTAATGTTTTGGACGTTGTAAAATATTTTTTCTTCATTCTGTATTCACTCGGATAAATATATATATATATATATATATATATATATATATATATAGAGAGAGAGAGAGAGAGAGAGAGAGCGTGTGGGTGAGTGATTTTGAATTTAATTTATTCTCTTCACTGCGATTACTTATTGCTTTAAATTGACAAAAGAAAAATATTTCTAAATTCTTTTAAGTAATATTCGTATTAATTTATCCTATTAATTATATTGGAAACGTGTACTAATCTGGTGAATTCTTATTGGCTTCTCGGTGATAAAAAGTACTTATTGGATTTATACTAAGTAACAACTTTGTGTTTACATTATTTCACTTGCACGACACTCCTCGTTTGATCTATACATCTCTCATTTTTACCCCATTCGAAGGTCACTGTTACGTATTTTCATTTTTGTGTGAATACTTTATTATATATATATATGTACAGAAATTTTTGTCAGAATGTCAGCTCCCTCAGCTCAATATTTTTAGGATAAGATGGGATGTTAGCAACCCGGTAAGACAAATAATGAACCTAAAAAGACAGAAGAACTCTCGGGGAATTAACGATCAGCTAACTAAAGGCGGGGCCATGATAAATCACCGTAGAATAGCAACACGAAAACACGAGAAACCACTCCATAACTCATCACAATAATATTCCTGGACATGCACAAGCATATTTCAAACACTAATAGTTTAAAGAGACTGACTCCTCGCTTGGTAAGAAGCGACATGCGCAACATGTGTTGCCAGACCGTCATCTAGCGATTGCTAGCATAAACGACTTGAAGGGGATAAATTTCCTCAGAATTGGCGCCTTGCACTGAATGAATCAAGATGAGTGACAGGTATGTCTTGACCTTTATCCTGCGGCTGTTCGCACAAGAGAAAATATTATTCTCGGACATGGTACGTGAGAATATTGAACAACTGTGGACAGAAGACAGGAAATGCGTTCTCGGTCAATGCCAGATGTGTGAATGAATTCTTGTGGCTAAACTGAAAGGTTACGCATAGACATATTGGTTATAGTAGTCTATGCACCGACAGCACAATGTGCAGAAACAAAAATAAACTCGAATATATCCACTGCATCCTAGAGAACGCCAAAGCTCAGGAGAAGTCACAAAAAATCAAAATTATCATTAGAAAGCTTAGTGACAATATTGGCCACGTGACAGAAGGTGAAACGGTCCGTAATTTTGGACTAGAAGACCAGAATGACCGCGAAGAGAAAAGTGTTTAATAGTTCACAGCGAATTACCAGATAATAGCCAATATCTGATTCCAAGAATGTCCCAGACGTTTACTGACATGGCGTAACCCAGGAACTGCAAAATCTATGCAAGTGCTGATTGCTTGAAGGAGTTCCTCTCGATTATGTTCAAATTAAGAAAGAAGCTTCTGAGAATGAAGAAACATAACATAGCCTCAAGACTGCATTTCACCAGACTCGTCAACGAGCAGAATATCCAGGAAATATATAAGGACAGTCTGAAATCAAAATGCAAAAAATTATTTCAAACGGAATTTGACACTTAAAAAGGGACACTATAAGAGAAGATCTAATGATGTCAGCAAAAGAAATCATCCCTCGTAAAAAAATATTTAGGAAAAAAATGGTGGTTCTCTGAGGACATAATTGTCATGAGGCAAATGACAAGACATAGAAGGAAATACAGGAAACTACACAAGGACATAAAGAAGACATGCTGACAAGCTAAGGAAGAATGGCCCGAAACCAAATACGCAGAAATAGAGACAAATATAACAGATATGCATAAGAATAAAACATATAATAAGACAAAAAGCATTTTAAGCAACTGGATGTATAAATAAAATGATAGAAGGTTCATATTAGAGGTAGAAAAATAATTTAGCGATTAGACAAATATATCGAGAAGATATCTTTCACGACAAGTGAGAGCAAGCGGGAATTGCAAGTAAATATCGACGGACCAGAAATATTAAAAACCGAAGTGGAAGATGAAGTGGCCAAAATTAGCAGAAACAAAGTAACTGGATCAGATGGTAGTGTAATAGAGATACCGACAGTTTTATACCATTTCGGCATAGACCGGATCACATAAATAATAAAAAAAACATCTACAAGAGTGGTGATATACTGGAGAACGGAAGTAGATAAATGTTCATAGTACTGCTTAAAGAACCAGGTGCAAAGGAATGTGAACTTCATTAAACATTCAACATAGCGAGCCAAATAACAAAGCAAATCGTCAGGATTCTGCAAAAACGAGCGCGCAGTAGCATCAGGCCAAAGATAGGAAAAGAACAGTGCGGGTTCGTTAATGACACCAGAGCAAGCAACGCGATATTTTTAATTATACCAGAAAGATCAATACAAATACAGCAATATTTACACATGCGCGTTATAGACTATGCAAAGGTGTTTGGCAAATTACGCCACAAAGACTTGTTAGAGATGCTCGGCAACTTCGACATATTTGAGAAAAACATTAGGATATTCAAGAACTTAGCTACAATATTTGCAATCATTCGTCATTAACGGCAACAATCTCAACAATATAATATACGCGGGTGTCAGAGCGCTTACATCTGACACGGAAAGGAAAATGCAGGATCTCTCAAAGAAGTTAGCAATAGAAAGTGAAAAGAAAAGACTGAGCATAAACTTCAAGAAAGAAAATGCATAAACATCAGCAATGTGAAGACCCACCCCTAAAAAGTTCCACCTACATGTTGGGGAAGGTAAAATAAAACTGGTGAAGAAAATTAAATACTTGCGAAATTTTCAGACTGAGAATGAAAATTGTGACATTTTGCTTCGAAGAGGCATTGACATGGCCAAAAAGCATTTCAAAATCTAATCGGTCAACTGATAGACAGAATGATTTTATTAAAAACAAAGAAAATTGTGCCAAACTTTTATGTGATATCTGTCTTTTTACATAGCAGCGTATATCGAACGATCTCTTTGGCGATAAAGGAGAGGCCCAAAACTGCAGAAATGTGCTTATAGAGAAGTATGCTGAGGATACTATTGACCAAGCACGTAAGCAACGAAACGGTGCAGGAGAGGATGTAAACGAGAAGAAATGTCATACTTAACATCAGGAAGAGACGTGCGAGAGCGCGACGGCGGCGGGGAGGCTACAGAAGACACAACGTCGGCGGCGGTCGGAAAAGAAAAAGGCGTATGATGCTGCTGCTGTATCGAACCCTCACGAACCACGCAACTCACCGAGACTGTTGAAGTGTAGGCGGCGACTGTTGCAGCAAGATACCGCGCCACTGCGTTTACGGATGAAATTTGCGAGCATCCGACTTCGGGTCATCCACCAGTCGGATGCCGGTTCCTTCGCTAAGCAGAGCGGCGGTACGTGAAGATCCCCGACGGCTAGCAGCACTGTCCTCACTTCTGCCTGCCGAAACACGATTTCCCTCTAAAGGGTAAACCGGCAAAAGAGAGATCTAAAGCACTACAAAGTTTCTGGGACAGGAAAAGAGGAAGAAAGTACTTGCGATTTTAATATTCACAGGACGGATAAAGGAAAAGAGAGGAGAGGGACATATGGGCTTGGATGGCGGATCAGAGTCTGGAAGAGATAACAAGAGTTAAAATATTAAGAGCTACTAAGGAAAGGCGCGATCAGAAGTCAGTCATCGCCTACGTCTAAAATGGCACGGAATTTATAGAGAAACATATTATCGTGTATATTAAATAGTTAAATTTAACATCGGTTTTTAGCCTGCTTATAAATTTCTATTATTTAAAGAAAATTTAAAAAATACGACATGTATATTTAGTGATTTTTTCAATAATGTATTAAATGATGTATTTAATATATTTAATAAAACCAGGAAATTTTTTTTTTAATCATTTCACCCCGAGCAAGGCGGAAACGCCACTGATGTGCAGGGGGCTACATAAATGTAAAAAGATTAATTAGAAAAGAGTGAGGAGTACAAACTATTTAGAGAGGAACAATAGAAAGCTGAGAAAGCAGGTGCGATGACATATATAGGTGAAGAGAAAGTTTATGCTAGCAGTATCGCCCGGCGTTGCTCGGGTGTAATGAAAGCTTTAAAACTAATCCATGGTCCTGGAGCTCAAACTCTTGAAACTTTGGCACGAAAGACTAAAAATCAAAAATTGTTTCCAGTTAAAGAGAAATCGTAGACGGAAAGAAAAGTGAATGGATGTAAGTCAAATTTTGATTTCTTGGTATCGATATCAAATAAGGGTTTTTCGTTGTAAACTGAATTTTGAAGGCTAAATATGTCCTCTGAGTAAATGGTATCAGGGCTGAGACTAAGAACTACAATTATACCTACTTAGAGCCAAACCTGAAGCAAAAAACTAAAATATAAGTGCTGAGAAAAATAGACATACCGGCAAATAAACAGACATACACACAAACATATTGCCTTTTATATATACATATTACCTATTTTCTGCACTATTGTCAGAACTGCAACCTTAAAACTTCTGAATATATTTTCTCATGTCATTGTCTATGCGTGTATCAAATCTGATTACAATCGGACCACTCCTTCTATAACCCGATTTTTTCGATTATCGATTTTCGATATTTATCGGGGTTACCTGGACACAAAACCTAGCTAAAGACACTCGCAGACGCTTATAATACAACTGTGTAAATTTTCTAGAAAATCGGTTCAGCCGTTTCGGAGTCTAAAGGTAATGGACACACAGACACACAGACTCACACATACACACAGAGACAAAGTTCCATTTATAAATAAGTTTAGATATATTCTCTTGGTTCCAGTTTAAACTGAAATTTAATATCTTTCTAAATATTGTCAGTATTTGTCATATATTTTCATTATTCTTGAAGTTTTTTCTTTTAAAAATCGTAGTTTATAATTATAATTTCGATATACAGAAAAATGTTCCAAATTTAAACTGACACCAGAATGTTGTGAATTACTTGAATTTCATTGTCAAGTCATCGCATTTCTGATAAAATTAAGTTTAATATATACATGTAGAGTGTTACATAATCATTAGAAGCGCTTTAAATGTAAGTATCTTGGATTATAAAAATTACACTGGCTACCAAAACCTATAACGAATTTACAAGAGTTCCACATATTACCCTAATATTTGAATATTATATCCTGGATATAATCCTTATCACGAAGAGAACGCGTAAAAACACGCTCTCCTATTTTAAACGTAAGTGATATTTCCTGTCTCTCAGAAGTTTGAAAGGCCACACAGAATAATCTTTCACAAATTGTAGTTGTAGCTTTAGAATTGCTATTAAAAGTTTCTTTTGGACTGCAACGATGGATATTTGACCGGTAAAGTACATTTCCAATATATATACAATTCATTTTGATGTCCACGAAATTGAGGGTCAACATTTAGCAAAAAAGGTGTCTTATACCTGTAGAAAATTGCAAAATTTTAGATAAGATTTTGAAGACTTGTATATCAGTTATGTATTAATAAATATTTTTAGTACTCTCATTTTTATAATCGAAGATATTTGTCCTGTTCCATCATTATTGAACATGCTGAATAATAAAACCGTCTTTTGTTAACTTTTTGTTAACTATGTTAGTATGAGATGACTTTCCATACTGTTTATTTTATGAAGTAAATGGTCGACTATTTTTTCTGAAGTTCCGACGAAAAGGGATAATTTGTCAGTATGGTGTTGAATAGCTTTTAGTCAGAGAGTTGTAAAGGCTGAAGCAATAGAATTACACTGAACAGTACCTAGTAAGTGTTAAGATGTTGAAAATTTTTTTAAATATTTGCAGGTCTTTAGAGTTATAAAAATGTCTGCAGGTCTTTAAAGATATACAAGATGTCTGCATGTTTTTAGCGATATAAAAAGTGTCGGCAAGTTGTTAGAGTTATAAAAAATGTTTGCAGTTATAAAAATGTCTGCTGGTTTTTAGAGATATATAAATGTCTGATGATCTTTACAGATATACAAGATGTCTGCATGTATTTAGAGATATAAAAATCTCGGCAGGTCTTTAGAGATATACAAATATTTACAAGTCTTTAGAGTTATAAAATGTCTGCAGGTCTTTAAAGATATACAAGATGTCTGCGATATAAAAAGTGTCGGCAAGTTGTTATAAAAAATGTTTGCAGTTATAAAAATGTCTGCTGGTTTTTAGAGATTTACAAGATGTCTGCATGTATTTACAGAAATAAAAAGTGTAGGCAGGTCTTTAGAGATATACAAATATTTAAATGGTCTTTAGAGTTATAAAAATGTCTGCAGGTCTTTAGAGATATAAAACATGTCTGTAGGTCTTTAGAGATATAAAACATGTCTGTAGGTCTTTAGAGAAATAAAAGAGAAGACACAACGTGGGAGTTGGTCTGATGAATCAAACTGAAATCTCAGATTCATGTACTTTTCTGTAATCCCTCAAAATAATGCATAAATTCATGGTGGTGGCTTACAAAGTAAAAGGAAAGGAAACATTGAAAATATTAAAAAACAAGAGGTAAAAAAAGTACAGGAATCTGGTTTAGTTTCCTAAACGTAGATATTCTTCTTCTGGAAAAAAACGATTTTATTTAATGTAGTTTAAATGTAAAACAGAATAAATAGACGTTTTACAATGGTTCTTTAATATTTACCAGACGAGGAAATGTATTATTAACCTCAATGCTACGTTGTCTGTTTCCTATTATTAAAACAGTGAGTGTGATGTGCGTCGTGGTGCAGTGGATATCGGCTCGGAACGAGAAATTGGGAAGCCGAGTTCGAATTCTAGTTGTAATCCTTGCATTCACTTACGCGCAAATACCCTTGGAAAAGTTGTTAATCCTTCTCTTCCCTCCAGTTATGGGTTAAATAATAGGACAGACTGGGTTCTGTAGCCTTGCTCGGCAACCAGTCTACGGCAGAAAGCAATGGCAACCTACTGTGGGATTATCTTCTGCCCAATCACTTATGTCTCTTTCACGTATGGAACTTAACTGACTGAAGGTGATAAAGATTTGTGTATTCGTTTTCTAAATACACCAAATTTCCTTATTAATTCTTAGATGTTGATAGTGTATCGATTTTTGGTGCAGAATGGTTAATGTTGTATTTAGTTTTTAAATGGTTCTCTTTCCCCAGCTGTTAGTTGAATAGCTGGTTAATCTTGGTTGCCAATCCGTCGTTTTAAACCAGCTTAAAAGAAACAAAGTTTTAAACTCAAACCGTAAAGAAAGCAAAAGGTACAGGACTCCATTATAGTTTCTAAGATATCTTAACTGTTTATACTTATTAAAAGTTAATTTTTGGGTAGTTACGTTTCATTTTCAGCTTGTAAAAGAACGATGTTTTAAAAGATTTTAAACATCTCGATTTATTTATTAACTGATTGATTCGTCTTCTACAAGTTCCTAACTATCGGTTATTTAATGCCAACAAATATTCTAAATTTAAAAGAGAATTAGTGAGTTAAAAAAAGTTTAGTTATACAAGTCGTACTAAATACATAACTCGTGGTGAGAAGAGTCAGGTTTATAACTTATAGGAATTTGATAAACAAACAATAAATTCTTCTTTTTCTTATTCTTTGTGCCCTGTAGTTGCAGGATATAGGCGATCATAGCTTTACATGACTCCCTGTTCCCTGGTGGCTCTTAGCACACTTTTTCTTGTTACAACTCTCGTTCTGTAATCCACCTGATCTGGTCGTTAAAATATGTTATTCACTGCTTTCCCCTGTCTCTTCTCCCTCTATCTGTCCTGTTAGTATCAGGTTTTCCAAGAACTCCTTCCTAATTGCATGTACCAGAAATTTTGTATATCTCTTCCCGATGATCAGCATTGTCTTTGAAATATACATGAAGAAATTATTAGGTGTATAAAAAATAGGGAATCAGTTCTATATTACAATCAATGTATATCTGATCTCTCAATTTGAATCTCACTCATTGAGGTAGCTGGCGTTGTAAAAGATAAAGACATAGCTTCCTCAAGGCTATTTACGCATTATTATATATAAGAAACCCAACGGGAATTAGAATTTACTTTCTGATTAGCAATTCCGTGCCATTATTCATTACACCACTGGCACGTCGAAGCACCAGGTATTGCCAAGCGGCCGCCCATCAAGGGAATCGATTTTACGGGAACTGGTGTCTCTACGTAATGTTGCGGCAATTCTAAAAATCATTAATAAACTAATAGTGTTTATGAAGAAATATGAAACGTGTTTATATTACGATAGATCGTATTTGTTTGGTCCTGACAATATGTGATCTGTGTTTATGTCAAGATGGAAAATGGTTTTATGCTGACGTGTACGCAGCTGGTTAATGTTTCTTTTGTTTGGCCTTGTATCAGACTTAATGGAACTCCCTACAGCTTACAAATTTATGTAGAGGTATAAGCATCATCAGAATTATTATCAGAAGGTTGGTTGTCGGCAGTTGGAATGTGTAGATTAGTGTAGAAGATTGGAATAATAAATATACACTTTGAATGTAAAATAGAAATTTATTAAAAGAAGGAATAACAAGAGTTGTAGAAATTAATGTTCAATTATAAACCTTAGTAAGAATTTATGAGTAGAGTTCGTATTCCATGATAAAGTTGTTTCTAGCAGTAATTGTTGAGATAGTGAAGGAGAAAGAGAAAGAGAAAACAATGTCCAGGCCACTTGAAGTTAAGAGTTACATCTTTGATGTGTGTCAGCAAAATACCTCCACTGAAATGACCGTCGTGACCGGTTAGAGACCATTCTTAAATATTGAATAGTTACGTGGTGTGGCTAAAAGAAACGATTTTTTCTTTAGCTGTGGAAAAACCGTTTTCCTGATGTATTTTGAATTTTGCGATTTAATGACCAATCAGGATCAAGAGTACAGCTCCAGCTCAGTGAAAGGAATTTGATATTTATTTATTTTTGATTTACTTCCGGAACTTGTGCGTGGAACCCAGATGTGCAAAGACCAGTTTTAGTCATTTGCTTTCTGGATCTCTGAGGACAAACATCCGATATCTCGATTGCTCGGTATCACCACCATGCCACGAATTGAAATGTGTTTATGTTAAGATACAAATATGTTTAGATCAAAGGGTAAAACCTGTTTATGTTGCAATATACAACATGTATATGTCAACATATAATGATTATTTTGTCAAGATACAAAAATTTGTTTGTGTGAAATCAACAAAGTTTTTGCCATTCAATTCGTTGTTTATGGATTTCTCGGATTTCGGAATGAAATGCAGAATGTCTAGTCAGTCAGTAACTTTGATATATCTTCTGGGTATGTAAGTTTTTTGTCTCTACCGAGAAAACAAAGCGTACTTAACATCATGGATTTGTTTTATCTTTTTTAATCTATTCACGTAAAGCAAGATAGTAAATCTACTAAGACACAAAGGTGTGAAAAGAACAGAGTGTGAAAAAATAAGAAACATTAAAAACATTATTAACGAGACAGAAAAATAAAATAACCAGATTCAAGAATACAAGTGATTACAACTGACATTGCATCTAAATCCTTGTAAATCAAAGTTTGTCGGAAAGCATGAAGCCGGAAGTGTGTTCCACACACGCCAAATGTGAGAGAAAAAATTCTTAGTATAGAGCTTGGGGTTGCATATAAACAGTTCAACTGTAAATTGATGAAATGTTGTTGTCAAAGTACTACTGTGTTTAACTTCATAAAGTAATGAACATAACGTTATCATGCCTTTCTACGAGGAATGGATTCTTCCTCTTGTTATATATGATTAACTGCGTGACTTCCGGAAGAAGCTAAAGCAGCTCGTACGCAGTTAAAGCCAGCTACTAGTCAGGCAATAAGCAGTGTAACTATACATTTCGGACTTGTTCCGTGTCTTATTTCCGGTACAAACCGGTAACTAAAATTTGCGTCAACTCCACAATAACAACACAACAGATTGGCGACGAAGATCCACAACACATAACATAGGAGTTTTTGTCACTAAATTGTGAAGAAACCTTAAAACGAATAAAAACGTACAGAATCAGAAAGTAACAGCTAGTACATGATGAGGAAGGATGGCTTAGAGACATTGACTATCATATGAGATATTGAAGGTAAAAGGGACTTGAGGACGTAGCAGGCTACATACTTAAATATTTGAGTGGTATGATTGGCAAAAAGACAAACGTATTTAATAGTTTTACGGATAGAAAGTTATAGGGAGCCATGTCTGCTTATGTCTTGAAGAGGCATTGCATACATTTTGAAAACGACAAAAGAGATTTCATCTTGTAAATCCAAAAACACAGAAACAGAGAAAAATCTTTTTCTCGGTGGGTTTTGTGTGAAAAGGAAATTATCTGTGTGTGTGCGTGTATATGTATGTTCCTGTGAATTTGTATAAACAACACGAACTACTTTCCTGTGTGTGTTTATTTGCATCATCAATTCACTTTCGTTTTCTTTCTCTCTTTGTCTCCCTATCCACACTCTAGTTACAGACCCAAATATAAAGTACATTTATCTGTCTTCTTGTCAGTTTTAATTAGTCTCATGCTGGTCATGTAGTATCACCGCCACACAGGTAAAAAGAGACTTGTTAGTCTGATCTCAATAGATTCAAGGCAAACACACGCACACGCAAAGATTGTTCAAACAATTTCTCTCGTGGCAAGAGACTGAACTCAGCTCTTTTTCTAATCTCTGTATTGATAAGAATTTATTTCCACAAACTCGATATCAGTCAATCAATAAGTCAGGTAAATGCCATACGTGATACACGCTTGGGCGATCATCTTTCTTTTGATTCATAACATGACATGACCCGACAGAGTATTTTCCGCAATAGGTCGTTATATCTTTTTGCGGTAGACTGGTTTTAAACCAAGCTTATAGAACAGAATATGTCTTGCTATTTAACCCATAGCTGGAGGAAGAACAGATGGACTCATAACATTTCCAAGGTTATTCGCGCTTGAAAATGCAGCGAATTCAACTGGAATTAGAACTCGGCTCTCCGATTTCTCATTCAGAGCCGATACACATTGCACCAAAACGCACAACCAAATCTTCTTAAACTCTGCATAGTTAAGAATTTATTTCCGCAGACTAGATATAATGTTCTAAAAATAACTGTTCTCAAAAGATGCAATTAAATGGATATTTTTTATCTTAACTTTTACTCTAGACCAGTTCTCTTGTTCGAAATAAATGAATAAGGAATTCTTATCTGCAATGATATATCAGACTTTTGACCGAAAACAATCAAAGGCTTATTTCCTTGAAATAAGATTTTGGCTAGACAATTACCAGTCAACGATTTTTAGCATAAGCTGTTATTTTTCTGGGTAAAAGTAATGATTTTATCTTGAGCAATGCTTTGCGATCCAATACGAGTTTCTATAATGAAAATTACGTAAATAAAATATCACAAATGCGACTGAACAATTTTCAAGATGCATACAACGATTTCCAATAAATCAAAATTTATCTAGAAAGATGAATAATTCTTCTTTACTTACATTTATATATATTTTTATCACAGTATACGGTACTTCTTGCTTTGTTGTATTTGTTTCATTTTTCCTGTTTATAGATAGATTTATATCATGAACATTCGGAAATATCACTTGCCTATTTCCTTTATTCTGTTCTAAAAAAAGGAATGTTCACTTTTCATTAAAAAAAATGACAACTCCTATTAATCTTTGATGGGTATTCAAATTTAAATTTCATCAAAAGTTAATTTTTGTAAAATTGACTACAACGTTTTAAGTAGCAGATCTATACTCGTAACACATTTTTACCTTCAATCATTTTCAGTTGTTTTATAATGTACATTGGAAGCGGCACATATATGGGAAAATTAAAAATATAAAGAAAATTAGAATCAATTGTCGCATGGAACTGTTAAAAAAAAGTCTGTTAGGAAACAAAAATAATAATAACAATAATAATAATAGCAATAATAATAATAATTATTATTATTATTATAATAACAATAATAAAAATAACAAAATCAATAATAATAATAACAATAATAATAACAATAATCACAATAACAATATCAATAATAATAATATCAATAATAATAATAACAACAATAATAATAATGATAATAACAATAATAATAATAACTATTTCATGAAGCGTTACTCAAATCTCAAAAAAAACATGACTCGCCAAACATATGACATTTGGCGTGAAAAAGTTGTTCAAGCAAATAGAAAGTATATTGACGAAAATAAATTAGCCAATGTACGAAGGTACATTATTCGTAATAACCGATTGACAGAGGCTGAAATTAATGAAATTAAAAGAATTGTAACAAGAAGAGACGAATCAACAAAATATGAAAAGGAACTGGAATCAGAATCAGAAATAAAATGTAATAACATCAAACAAGCCACAGGTCATAATGTAGAAACCGTGAAACACACAAATCACTGCGAAGATAATGCTGTAAGTTTAAAAGTGCTGGAAAGGTGTGATCTGAGTCAGTTAAAAGACGAAAATTAAACGAGTTCAGAACACTTCGAACATAATTATTTGAAGGAAAATAAGAACAGTATACAGGAAGCCATGGAAGAAATAAAGAACCATCTAAGTCAAATACAAAATATTACAATGGAGGAACGAGAACAGCTCCCAAAATTACAACCAACAATGCATAACCTCCGAACTATTAAACTCTACAATGCAGCACTCAAATTAATCTTGGATGAAGACACTCATACAAATCTCAATGAAGCAATATATGCATCAGCAATAGCAGCAACAAAAAAATTGAACATCAAAATAAAAACAAGGCAGTCTCGCAGACATGAAGATCCACCTTGGAAAAAAAAATAGAAAAAGAAATCGAACAACTTAGAATTGAACTATCAGTACTGGATGAATTGAGTAGAGGAATAAATGTAAGAACTAGGAAAAGCAGAAATGTCGAAAGAAAATACAACATTAGAAATGAAAATGAAGTCTTATCAACTAAAGAAAAAATAAAGCAAAAAATACAACTGAAGGCTCAAAGAATAAGACGCTCTGAGAAAAGAGCAAGATTTTACAGACAAAACAAGAATTTTCAAACCGATAAAAAGAGATTTTACTGGGAAATAGTTAAAAAAAGAATTGGAGTGACAGTCCCCCCCTACCCCCCAGAATGGATGAAGTTACACAGTTCTGGGAAAAGATATGGGCTTGCCCTAAAGAACATAGCAAGGAAGTACATTGGATTGCACAAGAGATAGAACGAATGAAAAATAAACCAGAACAGACATGGGCTAGAATTACAGAAGAGGATGTTAAATTTGCACTAAAAAAAGCACACAATCAGAAATTCCCAGGTATAGATAAAATTCTTAACTTTTGGATATATTATTTAAATACAGCTCATAAAATAGTAGCCAAAGATCTTCAAGAAATGGTTGACGATCCCACTAAAATTCCTGCATGGATGACCAAAGGAATTCCATTTCTTCTAACCAAGAATGGTGACACAAACAACCCGAAAAACTACAGACCAATTACATGTCTCCCGACAACATATAAACTATTAACATCTATTTTAACAAAACAGACATATTTATTCTTAGAAAGAAATGACATGATACCGCTTGAACAAAAAGGGTGCAAACGTGGCTGTTATGGATGTAAAGACCAATTGCTAATTAACAAAATGTTTCTGGAAAACTGCTACAGTACAAAGAAAAATCTTAGTACTGCCTGGATAGATTATCGAAAGGCATTCGATAGTGTGCCACATCATTGTATTTTAAAGACTTTAAATATATACAAGATATCGCCCGTCATCATCAATTTCATCAAACAGTGCATGTCTATATGGAAAACAACCCTTTACCTCAATCATATAAATGGAACCTATAAGTCTGATGAAATAAGCATCAAAAGAGGTATATTTCAAGGTGATTCTTTATCTCCCTTACTATTCTGCATATCATTAATAGCACTAACCAGTCAACTTAATAAGACAGAATGTGGTTATAAAATAGGACAAAAGAAAATAAGCCATCTATTTTACATGGATGATTTAAAGTTATATGCTAAGAATGATAATGAGCTGGAAGGTCTTCTGCAAACTGTAAAATGCTTCAGCGAAGACATTGGAATGAAATTCAATTTGAATAAATGTGCTAAAGCTACAGTTTTACGTGGATCAATACAAGAAACATCCTCAATTAGTTTAGACACTGCTGTAACAATAAAAGAATTGAAACCAGAAGAAGCTTATAAATACCTAGGTGTAAATGAGAGTGAAAACATTCACCATAAAAAAATGAAAGAAATAGTGCGTAAAGAGTACTATAGAAGGCTACAAATGATATTAAAAACTGAATTGATTTCTCAGAACAGAGTTATAGCGATTAATAGCCTTTCAATCCCAGTTGTCCAATATAGCTTCAACATCTTAAACTGGACTCTAAACGACATCAGGCGAATGGATTTTAAACAAGAAAGCTTCTTTCTAAGCATAAGATGCATCATCCAAAAGATGATGTGGACAGTCTATACATACCCCGTAAAGAAGTTAAATTCAGCTAGAATTGTCATAAAAGTCAGCAAATTATTGGCTTACTAACATACATAGAAACAACAAATAATTGGATGATACAGTTAGTAAGGTAAAATGAAGAGAGGAAAAATATCCAATAACAAAAAAGAAATAAAAAATAAACAAAAATGGAAATCCGTAGGAAATGTCAAGGTAACCTTCTTTTGACACTATCATCTGTCACCAATTCATAAAACATTTCCATAACCTTTATCATTTCTAATCAATAAGCCGAATGAATTTCCAAAATGAATCATAAAAATTATTACATATCTCGTACCAAAAAGAGATGCAACAATTCTTCCAAAATTATAGGAGAGTTACAAGTCTGCACATCGCATATAAATTGTTTAAATTTCTCCATAAACACGGTCTACAAAATTGATATGTCAACAAATCGATGTTCATCATAACGATGCTAAAAAGAATAATCGATGCAATCGATAATAATTTCATCAAAAAGTTTATGTATCTTGATATATCCAAAGCCTTTGACAACGAAATCGGAGGCTGCTACATAAAGCTTCAAGCTTTGGAATATCTGAAATGGCTTTCTTAACTAACGCATCCATCATAACGGTTGTTAACAACCATAAATTGGAATCTTATAACGATCAAATTCGCCGTTCTCCAATAATTAGTGAGTATCTGTGCACAGAATGGTATAGTTTACCGGTGCACCTCCAAATTCTGAAGGACCCAAACCTTCCAGTTCATATCTCCTCTGGCCTAGCCCTGGTAGACCACTGTAGAAAATAAATGCTAGTAAAATACATTAGAGCCAAAACCAAACTAATACATTTCCCCTACTAGTAAACAGAACATGAATATTAACTTGTCACCATAGATTCGCCTTGCCGTTATTTGCTACTCACTAGATAAAATTAAGCAAACTTCAAGATATAGTGTATAACATTCAGACAACTAGCTTTTACGTTCAATAATTTTGATTGCTATAATTATTGTTTTCATTACTAATTAATCATGTATTAATCGATTCAAATTTGCTTAGACGTTTTATCATTGAAAACAAAGACTTTACAAACAACACAAAATAACATCCCTTCAAGATTTCTGACAGCAACAACAACAAAAATGTATATGTAAATAAAAACGGAAAATAATGATAATATCACAGAATTGCTTTTTATTCTATCAATAGCAAAAATATATAAGATTATCTTAGAAGGGAAAATAATAAAACAATGGAAACGTTCCATTTCAATACTGTCAATAACAAAAATGTATATCATATATCAACAGAAAGGAAAATTATGATACAATTAAAACTTTGTCTTTCAACACCTTTAATACGAAAATATGTTTAGTATATTTAAATAGAAGGGAAAATAATGATACAATCAAAATATCGCCTATTCACATTATAAATAACAAAAATGAATAGCATTTGTAAATAGAATGGAAAAATGATAAAATCAAAAGTTTGCCTTTCCAAACTATCAAAAAAATGTATATAATATGTAAAAAGAAGGGAGATCCTGAGTATGACTGTAAACTGCATCTGAGAGCAAGGCATCTGATTGGGAGGTTCTGATTGGGAGCATAGAACCATCGGTTAATTGCTGTTGTTTCCAGGTTCACCCTGACCCGGAGTTATAGCGCCTGTTAGTGTCCTAGTTATGGACAAATACTTAACCCCCAATCTTGGGCCAAAACACCATGAATGTATAAAAATACACTTGTATAGAAAAATATACATTTTTGAAGAAAAAATATTACCAACAATACATTTTTGAAGTAAAAAATATTACCAAGAATACATTTTTGAAAAACAAATATTTTTGAAGGAAAAATATATATTTTCAGAAAAACACTTTTAAATACAAAACTAGAAGACATTTTTAGTTTTCTAAAATAATTTTATTCTTGTTGTTTCATTAAAATTTTACGAAATCAACATTTTCACTATAACAGAACATTGAAAAAACAAACCCCACATTTTCAGTATTAAGTAACCCACAAATACGTCGTTAAGTAAAACCGAAACTCAAAAAATGGGAATATAACGATACAATCAATATGTTGCTTTTCCTGACTATTAATAACAAATAGTTATATCATATGTAAATAGATCAGAAAATGAAACAATCAAAATATTTCATTTTCACTCTATCAATAACAAAAATGTATAGTACATGTAAAAAGAAGGGAAAATATCAAAATGATGCCTATTCACGAAATGTATAACGAAAATATATGTTATATGTAAATAGAAGACAAATAATACAATAAATATGTCTTCTTTCTCAAATAATATATAGCTTATATAAACAGTAGGAAAAAGTAATAAAATTAGAATATTGCCTTTCCACACAATCAATAACAAAAATGTATATAATATATAAATAGAAATAAGAATAATGATACAATCAAAATATCGCCTTTCCATACTATCAATAGCACAAATAAATGTATATGTAAAGAGAAGAGAAGTTTATGATTCAATCAGAACACGTCCACACTACTAAAACAAAAAGATATAAATAGGTACTTACGGTCAAAATTAAATTAAACCAGTACTCACTTATATTAAAAAGCGTTCAATATGTTTATATTGTAGAGCTCTAGATTATTTGGAAATTAGTTATTTCCAAAACCTTGTTTTTAATATTTGGCTATCTTCAGGAGATCTATAGTAAATGGTTTTCTGTTTTTAAAACTTACAAACAGGGTTATTTTATTAATGCACTACTAGAATATTTAAATAACCGACAATTTTCAAAGATAAGGAGAATTGCTTAAGGATATCAAAACACCTTTATCCATATTTGTATGAACATAATATGTATTTATATGTGTGATTACATCTAAATATTTCATATGATGTTTCCTTCAGAAGTATGTCTTGTTCTGAAAATAACATAATGTATAAGTTTTACTTCTGGACTGATCTGCAGATATCACTACCCTTGAATGGTTAGTATCTGTTTCCTATATTTCATATTATATTAGGTTCATCTCCGTTTTTCAATTTTAATTTCCACACGTGCCTAGCCAATAAGTACAACATTTAAGACAAGTAATAACTAAAAAGTAAAGCATATGTAAATATGGAAAATAATGATACAATAAAAACGTTACCTTTCCACAATATCAATAACAAAGATTCTTGGCATATGTAAATAGAAAGATATCTAATGATAACATCAATATATGTCCTTTCCACACTATCAAAATGTATAACATATATAAATACCAGGGAAATTTGGTACAATCAGAATGGTGAATTTCAACACAAGCAATAACAAAAATGTATGTAATATAGAAATAGAATGATAAATAATGATACAATCGCATTGTTTCATTTTCACACTATCAATTACAAAATTGCATATAATATATAAATAAAACGTAAATTAATGATACCAATAAAATATTGCCTGTCCACATTATTAAAATAATTAAGATGTATAGTATATGTAAATAGAAAGAAAAATATTGATATAATCAAAATATTGCCTTTCCACACTATTTAAAAAATTCAAAATGTATAGTATGTGTAAATAGAAAGAAAATATTGATGCAATCAAAATATTGCCGTTCGAGACTATCAATAAGAAAAATATGTAGTATATGGAAATGGAAGAAAAAATAATGATATAAGAATTTTTTTCCTTTCCACATTATTAATAACAACAATTATGAGTATATATAAATAAATATGAAAATAATGATAAAATATGAATATTGCCTTTTCACATTATCAATAAGAAAACATATATAATTTATAAAGAGAAAGAAAATTAATGGTGCAATGAAAATGTTAATTTTTCACCGTATCAATTGTAAATATATATGTAAATAGAAGGAAAAATAGTAATGCTATGAAAATATTGTTTTTCAACACTACCAATAACAAAAATGAATATAAGATATAAATAATAAGGAAAAAAAGATGCAGATGGAATCCTTTTTTTCCTTTTCATTTATCAATAGCAAAATTGCATATCTAAAGTAAATAGAAGAGAAAGTAAGGATGCAATTCAAAATTGGTACGTTGTTCTTAGTAATGACTAATTATACCATTATTATTTGTACGAATTTTGTTTTCTTTTGCAAAATTTTATGAAAACTATCAAAAGATGGTCGCCATATTTTTATATGTATAGCCACAATATTTGTACAAATTGAAATTATAGATGTCAATATAATACATTTGAGAACTAGATTTCGTTGTCATTAGGATGCGAGTTCAGTTTCCCCTTCCACCAAAATAAACATTTTGTGCTATTAAATAAAAAAACTTAATGAAAATAAATGCCAACCTATTATGCTAATTCCTGTTTATATTTAAATATAATCTTTAGGTTGCTTTTGTAAATCAGCGTATCAATATCTATTGTTTAATTAATACCGAAATTTCATTATTTTGATCACAGTTTTATGCTTGTAACTAAATACATTTTGAACGAAGTTCTAAATCTTCGACATTTTTTCATAATCATTTCACCCCAATCAAGAAATAAATGCCACAGGTGCGTAGGATATAGAGTGAGAGATAAAATAAATTACAGGGGGTGTCGAAGAAAATATAATGGATGAGAATCAAATAGATAAAATGTCGTAATTGACGTTGCATGTAAACCTTTCCAGATTGTAGTTATCAAGAAAGCAGGCAAATGGAAGTGAATTCACCAAGCGAGAAGTGCAAGTAAAGAAACCGTTAGAGTAGAAGAGGCGGTTACATATAACTCTTTTTACGGAAAAATGGTGGGAATTTGATGCCAGTCTAGTAACACCAGTAAATACACGTGGTCGTGTACCAGGGAAAGTATTTTGTCTAAGCAGTTTCTATGAAATTACTTGTAGTAAAGACAAATCACGCTAGTATAAATAAAATATACTGTTGGTCATTCTACTATAAATATGTATTGCTAGTTATAATGTTTTAGTATCGTATTGTTAGTAATTTTTTCCTGTTAATATGTATCATGACTTTTTTATTATAAATAGCATTTTTATATAACAATATATTTCTATAATTCCAACGTGTTTTCTTTTCTTTTTGTTTTTTTTAGAAAGTCACTATTTGCCTATAGCTGAGACACTAAAAGCCAACATGAGGTGGTTAAACTCTCTTCAAAACCTCTAATCACTAGTTCAGTTCTTGCTGCCTGGTGTAATAAATTGTCATACATAGGACTCGTAAAGTTTGATTCTAAATTCTTGATTTGTTATTTAAATTTTTATAATTAATAAGTCTGCGTTAAAATTAAAACAAAAGCAATGCTATCAAGAAACAAAAGCCATTTCACTTCGTTGGACAAAACAAATATATAAAAGTGCAAATATGAAAAGTGATAAAATTTAGAAGTCATGATAGTTCTTAGCTATCAGATCAACATGCTAGACTGTTTGAAACTCAAACTGAGCTGAGATGACGGTAAAAAATAATTAGGCATTGATAATATGCTAAATGAATCCACTTTATGTTAATGTCAAACATTCCTAACATGAAATTAATCCGTTTACTTTCAGCACACGTGCCTATATAATAATTTTGTATACGTTTCTCTTTTTGCCGTACATACATTCCCCATCATTTTCTTTCTTTAATACATTCATTTTAACGTTTTTAAAATTAATTCCGCTCAGAAGAGATTTCTGTAATTGTTTTAACATAAACAAAATAAGTAATTCTCGTTTCTCTCAACCTCTCAAATAAACCCTACTTAAAATTCGGAATTTACTATGTCTCTATATTCCAATTTCAAATTGTTTCGCTTAATTTCAATAGACATCACTATAAAAGTAGTTGTGTTAAACTTTCCAATTTTATTGTCATACTCGTTTCATTTTTCCAAAGACGTTTTTCAGGTATCAGAATTAATCGAATTGAACCTCCCTCCCCAACGAACGCTTCTATGCTATCCAAGAAATTGTTTAAGCAGGTAACTTAGACCGGTTCTGATTCAAGATAACTTATTATGTTTAACAAAGAATAGATGATGTGCTAGAAGTTTCCTTGAAGGAAGTTTAAATTGAATTCAAATTATTCATTCAAAATTACACAAGGTTTATAGCCACAACATTTTGGAACACAGGTTGCAGTACGATCCCCGAAGTCAGGTAATGCCGAGCCTAGAAAACGTTAATGCTTGAGAATATCAGGTGTTTTAAGCTTGGATGTTCGGACCGTGGAATGAATATTTGTTCGGAGCTGTTAATCAAATAAATAAATGTCCCAATTCCCGTTGACTTCGTTATAGTCACTTAGAGTAAATACCTTGTGAAAAGCACCAATCCAACATTTCTCTCCCAGCTTTGGGTTAGTTAGTAAGACATGTATTACTAAATTATCATTATCTAAAAAAAAACTTTAATCTAAAAGTATTTTCTGGTTGTACATTACCTTCAATTGGTAATAAACCATAGAAAATGAATGCACCAATCAAAATTTACGCAAGTTAAATTCCATTATATTACTTATCGACAAGAGTCACCAGGATCAGTGAATATTTATTTTACGCAATCTTACAGTTGCCGATGTTTCTCTGAGACTACTGACTCGGACCTTTTATTCAGTACTCTATAGAAGTACCCTCTCTCTTTCTTTCTTTCTCTCTCTCTCCCTGTCTCTCTCTCTCTCTCTTTCTCTTCGACATTGGATAGGGTTTGATAGATGCGACTGATGGTAACCAATCTATTCTACTGAATACGGTACAAAATAACTTTACGCATATAGTAATAAAGATTCAATTCAATTATACACTGTTTTCGCAGAATCAGACATTAATAAACGAATTAACCAAAAATTAATTATAAAGGTTAATCGACATTCATTCATGTACCTGAAAGAAACAAACTGGGACAATTATGGATGGAACTGATTAAATTCACATGTAACTAGATGGTATTAATGACACTAAGAGGAAAATCGATAAGTTGTTACAGTTCACCAATAGGATTTTTCTTTAGCATAATGTCTATATTTCTGAAATGCGGTATAACTTTTTACACTACTTACATCATTCAGACATTTGTCCTCATCTCTATTAGCATATACACGATATTTTCACGACGTGTTCATCAGTTGTCCTGTTCATTTTATATCTGCTGGAATTTTGAACATAATCTTTTATAAAGTGTCAATGTTTTATTTTTCTTTTATAATAAGCGAAGGGAAAATGTTTAGTCGTGTATAAATTTTAAAGTCTACACAAAAAGGTGTACGTTTAACTGTATAGAAGACATAATAACCTTAACAGTAAATGTCAACTAGGTAAATATATATTGGCATTAGACTTACTTTACATACGAATTAAAAAATTTACAAAGAGGTTATTGAAGAGTATTACGGTGACATCGGAAGTGTTACTCACTTATAAAATTTCAGTTACTTTGTTTTGGTGACTGACATCAACTGGAGACAGCGATAAGTTATAAATCTTATTTAAGATAATTTGAAACGAATGGGAAGAAATATTAGTTAAATTCTAAGAAAAATAGAAACTTTATCTACATTTTGTCCAAAAGAAAACAATTAAGAAGAGTAAAATAAATTTTTTAAGGAGAGTAAAATAAAAATAATTTCATGATTAGCGATGTACAATTAATAATTCTAGGTTAGAAAATCAGGCAGGCCTTTTTATAAAAAAAACCACCAAATGCAATGACGGGAGAGACAACTCGTGCCTTTTCTACATCCTTCAACACACTTTATCTACAAGCTTCACTGACATCAGCTGAAATCATGTATCTTATTCTACAACCTCTAACAATAAAATTCTTTCCTTCCTTTTGTTTTGTGTAAATATGTTTTGTCAATACATTTAGTTGTTATTTGCTTAAACAGATTGTTATAATTCGCTACTAACAGTTATATGTCCAAATGACTCGAAAAAAAGCTATAAAGTACACACAATCTGAAATCTATCAGAACACTCACAGATCTCTGGATGTTTAACCAAAGTCACCCCACTAGATTAGATGGGACAAAAGGTCGAGATTACCGTAAAATTACTCGAAAGTGTGCATTTGACCCAGAGGTCAAACATTACACATCCTACAAAACAGCAGATTGGAAAATTTTCATTGTTTATATTTCTCCGAGAGGTATCTCGCTAGATACAGATCCTCAGCCTAGAAGTACTCTGTCCGAAGACAGAGAGCATGATAATTGCAAGCGCTCTCAAAAATCTAAATATTTACTCATATTCTTCCCATTGAAAAGGGATGCGGCATCCGGTTTAACGTTTGAAAACTGATCGCGTACACTTCAGCTTAGTTTCTAAGTTTGCAATGTTTATATATCTCAGCCAACCGAGTCGTATTCTCCCAGAAGACAGAGAGTTTGACTAACAATTAGGAGCTCACGCGGAACTTTGAATATTTACCGAAAGTTTCCTCACTAAAATGGGATATGTCACAACGCAGGTTTAAAGTGGGGAAAACTAAATGAAACACTTATGCAAAGGGTCAAACTCTATTCAGATCCTGCATAAGCAGGATCGAGCACTAAGCCTGTCCAGTTTTCTCAGCCGAGGCTATGTCAGTAAACAGAACCCCTCTTTGAAGGAAGACAGAGAGATTGACTGATAATTATCAGCTCTAATGGAACTTAGTATTTACAGGAAGTCTCCTCACTTAGCCGGGACGTGACACAAAGTCGGGTTTATACTCAAACCAAGGTTCAAAATTTCCCCAACTCCGGCAAATTCAGAATTAGGCCCTATGCTTTTATATTTTTCTCAGCCTAGTCTCATTCCGCAGACACAATACCGACAAAGTTGCACTCTGCCAAAAAACAGCTTGATTTACAATTGCTATTGCTTGCGTAATTCTGAGAACTTATGCAAAGTCTCCCACTAAGACGGGATGCGACGCAAAGACAGGTATAACGTGTGGATCCCTAGAGGGCAAACTCGGTAGGTGAGGCAAATTTACCCAGACCCCCACATACTCAAAATCAGTAATGACTGACTTTGTCGCATCCATTCTTTGGGGTAGGACTCAAGGTAAATACAAAGAAGTCCACTCGAACCTGAAGGTGTCGTTCAAACTCACTGTCTTCGGCCAGAAATCGACTTTCTCTGTGCTCGCTCTACCGATTGGGACGCAAGTGAGAAAGACAGATACGGTCTCTGTATTCAAGCAGAGTTCTACTCAGTCGAGGCTGTATCTTCTGATAGTCATTCGGCTGAGAAGAATTGACAGACTTAATTTCTACGAACAGAAACTCGGCTGAAAAGACTATACATCCTTAATGGCCGCTGCCGCGTACGGGGTCTCGATAAACTTTGACACTTGTCCCGAGTGTACAAGGTTGGGTCGATCACCTGATGTCTTACCTTAGGTCACATACCGTCTCAGTGGGAAGAACTTTGCGTAAATACTCAGCAATGTTTAGGTAAATATACAGCGAGATTTCGAAATAATTATGCAAGCTCTATGCTTTGAGGTGAATTAGACTCAGTCACGGTTCGGTCTATGAACAGGTCCCGACTGAGGCTAAGTGTGGCAAAAACCAGATTTTAAAGGTGAGATTTCCGAGCCCACATGCCGAGAAAAATAATATTTGGTAGATCCTGCATAAGCAGGGTCGTGCTCCTTTTTTTTTTTCCCCAAGACAATTCTCTATCGTTCGACACATCTTCGTCTCGGTTCCTATCGGACGGAAGGCAGAGAGTCCGAAAAGGTTAAGTTGTCTTCCTGTGAAACGATCTCTCTCTATCTACACTATTCGACGTTTTTATTTTTATTTTTTTCATTTTACCTAATTGATTAGTGTTACCGGATGTGTCTTATTTTGATATAAACTGATTTATAAATGGAACTTTGTCTGTGTGCATGTATATGTGTGTGTGTATGTGTGTGTGTGTTACCTATAGACTCCGAAACGGCTGAATCGATTTTCTTGAAAATTTACACAGTTGTACTATAAGCGTCTGCAAGTGTTCTTAGCTAAGATTTGTGACTAGGTTCCTCCAATAAATATCGCTAATCGCTAATCAAAAAAGGGGTTATAGAAGAAGTGGTCCGATTTTAATCAAATTTGATACACTCATAGACAAAGACATAAGAAACAATATTCAGAAGATTCAATGTTGCAGTTCTTAAAATAGTGCAGAAATTTGATAATATATCTATATAAAAGGCAAGATGTTTGTGGGTGTGTCTGTTTATCTGCCTGTATGTCTGTATTTTTTTCAGCCCTTTTATTTTAGTTTTGGCTCTAAGTAAGTATAATTGTAGTTCTTAGTCTCAGCCATGATACCCTTTACTCAGATGAATTATTTAGTCTTCAAAATTCAATTTACGACGAAAAAAACTTATTTGATATCGATACCAGGAAATTAAAATTTGACTTACATCCATTCATTTTTCTTTCGGTCTACGGTTTCGCTTTAACTGGAAGCAACTATTGCTTTTTAGTCCTTCGCGCCAACGTCCAAAGAGTCTGAGCTCTAGGATCATGGATTAGTTTTAAAGCGTTCATTACTCCCGAGGAACGCCGGGTTATACTGCTAGTATAAAATAAATGAATGATTTTCTAGTTAGAATAATAAATCGCAAAATGTAATTCGCCATCCGGATCACCTTTTTGTATACCTTAGTATAGTCCTGAGTTAAATCCCAAAAGTGGATATAGTATTTAGATATGAGGTACAATTCACTTACTATCAAAATATTTCATTGTATATATTAATTTATCCAACAACTATCATCTACTTCAACAGCTGATTGATTCAAGAATATTATTATGATATATAGCAATTTACAATGTGCAACTTAGATACTGCGAAAATCTCAATATATAGAAAAAGCATTAATGATCAAACACACTACTCAGTCAGAACCATGTTGAAAGAGAAGCTTTTATTTCATTACACCAAGTCCTGGTGTCTAGACAACTTACCCGCTTCGAACAACACCTCATTTAATTCTGGTCTGTTCCAATCTTAAATTATACAACTCATGTTACAAGTGCAACCGTTCGTTGTTAATGTGGTCAAAATCAAGTGAAGAAAACAGATTTTATAATACACGCTTCAATGTATATTGTTTTTAATTAGAAGCCATAGCAATGCTAAAAAATAACAATAATTCTTCATGAAGACTTGGGCTTACATTGAATGAACAGTTGCTATTTCTTAATGTTAGAAAATTATTTTCTCCTTGCAAACTTTATTTCTTCCCTTCATTTATTTCTTTGTTCTATTGTCTTTTTTTTACTTTTCCCTATATCTGAGGAAGAGTGTATTTTCCTTTTCTAATTCTTATATTTATACAATTTAACTTTTCTCCTATCATTATCTCACGTCGTTTTACCGTTTTCATAAGCGTATAAAGATAAGAAATCTTTGTTTATATTTGTGAGATGAGGTATTGTAAATTCTGCTGCGTAGAGCTTAGCTCTCTGGTGCCAACTCTGCATGAATTTACTCGAGCCTTTAAAGTCGCAACTACGTTTCACCCTTTTACAGTGAAATCAATAAAATGTAACCGCAAGTTCTATTCTACAGCTCATTTTCTCGCACTTGTTGCCTGTGGAATTCCTTTCCGTAACTTGCTTCCCTGAAAACTACAATCTCCAGAAATTTAAATGTAAGGACAATTGCCATCTCCTATCTCTCTGCTGCGCATTCTTTCTCTTGTGTTCTTTTCCCCGTTCACTCTATTCTCATCAGCTCTCCCCGGGCCAGTGTTCTCGTCTTTCTCTTTCCTATTCTCTGACACCCCCTATAATTTGTTCCTCATTCTCATCAGCTCTCCTCGCGCCAGTGTTTTCGTCTTTCTCCTTCCTATTCTCTGACACCCCCTATAATTTGTTCCTATTTCTCATCACTCTCCTTGTATGTAACCACCTTCACACCAGTGGTAATATAAATGCTTTGTTTGGGGTGAAATGACTATTAAAAAATTACACTATTTAGATTTTTCGGATTTTTGCCGTATTATTTATTGTCCACTGGATAAAAGCGTTGGTTGAAGATATCTAGTGACATGGCCCAAATGTTGTGAGTTCAATACTTGGCCAAGGCAAAGCTGAACAAAAACTTGGAGAGTAGTTTTACTAAAGAGAAACCAGAAGTAACTGAAACTTAGCCACTTTGCAAAAGCACGGGACGTAGGACAAGAACAATTTACTCCAGTGAACTAAATAAAGTTTTCGGTTTCAAATTCAAGAATATAAAACCTGAAAAATGACTGCGTAAAACAGTTAAAACTTCATGCAAATAAAAATAAAGAGAAGCACAACAGTCAGAAAAATAATATAAAAATGTAACTTTTTGTAAAATAAAACTTATTTTCTATAAACCATGAAATATAATTTCTTCTTTTAATGCACATTCTTCTCTTTATTCATTCTTCAGAATATTTTGTTTCCTGATTAATTGATACAACTTATCAGGTTAATTAAAGCTATAAACACACACACACACACACACACACACACACACACATATATATGTGTGTGTGTGTATGTGTGTGTGTGTGAAAAGTGTGTGTATATAATTATAAATATCAATATATATATATATATATATATATATATATATATATATGCAATTTGTTATATATATTATATTATTTACATATTATATATGCGTGGTACTTATTTAAAAGCGCTCAATATCAGTGATAGAGCAGACATATTCATATAGATATGTGTGAGTTTGTAACCCTGGTTTTCACGCTCTATAACATCTATATATATATACACACACACACACACACACACACACACACACACACACACACACATATATATATATATATATATATATACATATATATATATATATATATATATATTAGATTGTAATATTTAAAAAATGCTATAATAATTATTAATCTACACAATTCTCATTAATCTACGCATAGCTGAGAATTGATTATCACCTTTCGTAATGTTATTTGAGTGTAAGTGAATAAAACTAACCTAATTGCATTTGAAAATCGGCTTTCCGATTACAACTTCGAGTCATTATCCATTAAAACATCCGTGCGCCCATTCTTATAGCACCTGGTATTAGGAAACGGTCACCCATCTCTTTATTTGTAGCCGATGTCTTGTTACAGTAACAACATCTGAAGGCTTTTACAGAAATGTTTTCGACAGATATTGTTTAGATAATTATCACCTACATGAAATGAACTTCAATAAACGTGAAACGATCTTGACAAAGTAAGTCACTGAAGGCATTAATTACGTTTTTAGAGGAAATATGCCAAGATAACTTGAAAACAAAACGAAAAGCAATTTAAATGTTGTTCTACAGAAGGATGATGCGGATATGGATCGACTATCGGAGCAATGATGAGGTTTTGGAAAGAATAGAAACGAAAAGGAAATTAATACTGAGTATTAGGGAGAGACATCTAGGGTTCCTTGGACATGACATGAGGAAGGAGGGTTTCGAGAACCTGATAATAACAAGCCAGATATTGAGAATGAAAGACAGGGAAAAACAGCGTGTAACGCACTTGACTGGGCTGAGCAGGTGGATGGCAGAACGGAGGTTGCGTGGTGTAACTTGAGAAAATCTGCTAAGGGCCACTAGAGATAGGAAAACGTGGAAGGACATAATCGCTTACGTCCTGAAAGGACAAGGCACATAAAAGAAGAAGATTCGAGGAAAAAGAAAGTTTTTTCTCTATTATACATTGGTCATTAATAACCGAAATGAGAGTACAGCTTACCACTACGCCAAAATGAAGGCGCGCGCTCGCAATCTGATTAAACTGCTCTTTCTCTCCCATCATCTGACCTCTACCTCGTAGTATACAGCATAAGAACACAACCAGATGAAATTCTACAAACTAATAAAATTTATTCCCATAGATTTATCTCCTAGGAAAGAGTTTGACCAGAGAGTATTGAATGAGATCTGATCTGAGCTCCGATGCCACACACTGAACAGCGTCGATTCCTTAATTTTTTTCTGATAGTAAGTGAACCAGTGTTTTGATGTGATATGACCATAAGCCTTCTTTTTTCGGATTCCTTTTTCTCAGTCGACTACCCGTACTTACTCTTCCTTGTTTGTTTATATTCATGAGTGTCTGCTACTTAGTTTTCAAATGTTAAATGTGGTCCAATTATGCTGAGAAACGTCTTTCTTCAGTTTTAAATTTATCCGCTCGCTTTGCTTTGTTTCAAGCACAGCTTTTCAGTTATCACTACAAATTTTCTAAATTTTCGACCTGCATATCTAATTCATTTTCAAAGATTTCGTTGGGGGCGCAGAATTTAATTATGATTTGAGAAACGGACATATTTAATATAATTTGTTAAACAGCAAGAGAAATAATAAGCACATAAAAGAAAATGGAATTGAGTAGTTTCACTCTTTTCTGAAAATCACGATCGAGGATAAAATAAAAAAAATATTTACCGATTAAAAAGACGAATAATTCATACCTTGATTGAGGATAAAATAACATTTTAAAGAATTATTTACCGATTAAAAAGACCAATAATTCATACCTTTATATGATAGTTACAAAAATATTTTTGACCCAAGTCACATTAAGATCAAGAATATATTACATTTTCTTACTGAGGGAAGTCTGCCAAGACATAATAAAAATAAATTCCAACACTTCAACCTGAAATTGGACTTACGATCTTTACAATCTTTTTCTTCTTCTTTCAGGAGGTAGGCGATCATGGACTTCCACTTGGCTCTGTCTCTTGTCGTTGTCAATATTTTTCTCTTGCTATCTTTTCTAAGCCCCGTTCCCTCAACCAAACAAGTACTTCTAAGCCCCGTTCCGCTCAGACCAAATAAGTACATCTAGCGTTGCTTTCCCGCATCTCTTCTTCCCTTCATCCGACCTGTGAGTATTAAGTTCTTCAGAATCATTTTCCTCATTACGAGTCACAGGAAACTCATTTGTCTCTTCCTGATATTTAGTATCAGTTTTCTTCTCGATTACACAATGTAGAGAATATAATACGCCTTAAAAACCCTAACGATTGGGTGCATCAACATGATGTAAGCTTGATGATGCAAACTTGTTTCACTAGAAAAATTACAACTGCAAAGTGGGTTCAACTCTCACTGCGTTCCTCTTAATTCATTAATTTTTGCCACATCTTTTACTGTGAAACCAATAAATTGTAAACACAAATTCTACTCCACCAGCTTCTTTTCTCGCACTCCCGCCTGGGCGACTCTTTTCCATTAACTTGCGTTCCCAACAGCTACAATCTCCAAGAATTTAAAAGTAAAGTCAATAGTCATATCCTATCTCACTAACCTGCATCCTCTCTATCATGGTCTTTTTCACCGTACACTCCACTCTCATTTGTATTTTCATTCTTCTCCTACCCTCTTCCTGACACCCTCTGTAACCTGTCACTCTTTCTCATAAATTTCCTCCTATGTAACCCCCTGCAATACAGTGGCAGAAAAAGGCCTTGCTTGAGACGATATGATTATAAAATAAAAATCTACGCTTAGAAAATCACCACTAACGATTATTTATTATGTGCCCAGCAATATTTTCATTCTCTATTAAATTAAGAATTTTATCTGTTTTATGGGAAACCACCACACTGAAGTAAGATTTATTTTTGCCCGTATTTACAAGCTTTGCAGAGCGCCGTGTGGATCGACACCGTTTCAGTAGCATTGATCGTTAGGTCCAAACGGAAATCAAATCAACCAGTTCTTATCGCGCTTTGCAGCTCATATGTGGGTGTATGATAAACAGAAGAAAGAATAGGAGATAGATAGATAGATAGATAGATAGATAGATAGATAGATAGATAGATAGATAGATAACGCAACTTAGTTCTGTTTCAATAAAAATGACAGGTTATTTATTTATCGAATGCTACAAAAATCAAGTAGCATAGCATCAAACGAGAATTTATTTGTCGCTCGAAAAAAGAAGAGGCAACACCACTTCCTGGGCAATAAAGATATCTAGTAAAATTATTTTCAGTTAGGATTTTCCCTAGACAGAAGTGTTTTAACGTTATATCTTTATTTGATCTTTGTTTTTTGACTTCCTAGAAGAGTTTATATGATTTCGTTTTATACAACAAAAAAGAACAAGTGGACTATTCAGAAATGAAAAACGTCTAAATTATGGGCCAAATTCTAGAGACAAAAAGGATTTTATACTCATGTCATGTTAAAAACAATGTATCCGAGATATCCGAAATGATAATGTGTTATTAAGGCAAACTAGTTAGGCATCGATCATTTTAATTGCGTTGATATTACTGCGTATAAAAAAGCGATATAATAAACATCATTTCGAATCTACATTTTAGAAAAGGCAATATCATCTAAACTTATTTATAAATGGAACTGTGTGTGTGTGTGTGTGTGCGTCCATTACCTATAGACTCCGAAACGGCTGAAGCGATTTTCTTAAAAATTTACATAGTTGTACTATAAGCGTCTGCGACTGTTCTTAGCTGGGTTTGTGTCGAGGTATCCTCGATAAATATTGAAAATCAATAATCGAAAAAATCGGGTTATAGAAGGAATGGTCCGATTTTAATCAAATTTGATACACTCATAGAAAAAAACATAAGAAACAATATTCAGAAATTTCAAGGTTGCAATTCTTACAATAGTGCAGAAAATCGATAATATATATCTAAAAAGCCAAGATGTTTGTGGGGGTGTCTGTTTATCTGCCTGTATGTCTATTTTCTTCAGCCCTTTTATTTTAGTTTTTGCTTCAGGTTTGGCTCTAAGTAAGTATAATTGTAGTTCTTAGTCTCAGCCATGTTACCATTTACTCAGAGGACTTATTTAGCCTTCAAAATTCAGTTTACGACGAAAAAAATTATTTGATATCGATACAAGGAAATCAAAATTTGACTTGCATCCATTCATTTTTCTTTCCGTCTACGGTTTCGCTTTAACTGGAAACAACTATTGCTTTTTAGTCTTTCGTGCCAACGTCCAAAGAGTCTGAGCTCCAGGAACATGGATTAGTTTTAAAGCTTTTGTTACACGTGAGCAACGCCGGGCTATACTACTAGTGCTAGATAAAATGAGTCAAACAGGAGAAAAATGTTACTTAGACGCAAAGTTTTTAATGCAAAGAAATTGTCAGAATGCTGAGCAGATTCATGCCGACTTAGATTTTCCTTGAAGACGCCGTTTTGATACCCTCACTCATTGATGCAGGGTTTCTTGCTGTTGAGTGCTGGTTATTTTTTTCTATCTATAGGGAGCACCGTGTGATTTTGTATTGTGTGGCTTGGTGTGTTTGTAATTTGTTGGTTTTCTTTTTTGTTATTGTTTTTTTTCTATTCTCATTGTGCATGTGTTTGTTTTCATTTTAATGATTTCATTGTTTTTAATATACGCGTGAGTCTGTATCAGCTTCAGTCATTCAGTTAAGTGCCATAGGTGATAAACGCTTTGGGCGATCATGTCTCGAAAAAGACAAGACTGATTGGACAGAAAATTATCCCGCAGTATGTTGTCATTAAATCTTGCGTTAGACTGGTTGCAGACCAAGGCTATAAAACCCAATTTCTCCTGTTATTTAACCCATAGGTGGAGGGAAGAGCTAGATTAATACATTTTTAAGGGTATTTGGGTGCACGTAAGTGAACGTAAGTAATTCAACTGGAATTCTAACTCGGCTCCCCTATATTTTATTCCAAATCAGCTTAATTGTTTTATATTGAAAAGGTGTCCACTAAATTGCGTTTTTCTTAGTTGATTTGATCATTTCCTTTAGGTTGACCTCTTTTATTGTCTTGACCTTTTTTCTTCTGCCTAGTTCTTTAGATTTTTCTATATATTGTTATTCTTCTACTTCTTCTGAAACTATTTCAAATTCTTCATTATTTTCTCCTCAAATTCTCATTCTTTTTCAGATTTTTACTTTTCTTCGATTTTTTCTCCTAATTCTTTTTCGGGTTTTATTCTTCGCATTTTTCCTCTGCAGATTCCTGTTATTCTTTATAAGTCTTCGGATTTGCTTCTTTAGATTTTTCTTCATCATATTCTCTATCTTTAGATTCACCTTCTTCCAGTAAATCTTAAAATTCTTCTTTAAATTTTTCTTATTCTCCAGGTATTTCTTCCTCAGGTACTTCTGATTTTTTTTAACATTCTTGTTTTTTCTTCTAATTCTCCTTCTTACGCTTCTTCTTCTTCTTCAGATTTTGATTCGTTTTTAGTTTATCGTTCGCCATCAGATTCTTCGTCGTCAATTTTTAATTCTTCTTCTTCTTCTTCTTCTTCTTCTTCTTCTTCTTCTTCTTCTTCTTCTTCTGTGTGGTGTTCTTCCACAAATTCCAAACATTCGTATTTCTTAGTAATATTTGTCTGTTCACTCGTTTCTCTTTTCTGCTATCCATTTACACAATCCCGTTACATAGGTTTCTTGCCACTTTCTTGTGTGCCTCTTCAATATGCCCTGTGAGTTTCAATTTTTCCTGACCTCCTTTTTTCAATATGTACTGTAGAAAATTCAATTTTCTCAAATTTTATATATTCTCGTATTTATGTCTCTATATTCATTAAACATCCAAGTTGCTTACATGCGTATGTAACTTTCTCAAAATATTCTATAGAATAAAATCACTGTTACTTCAGATCTTTATTCACCTTCTAGGCAATTGTCTATCATTCAATTCCATTTAGGAAGACCTAGATTACATTAAAGTTCAATATTATTTTCTTAGTTGCTAACTAAATTATTATCTCCTATGATATTTTCTATAGTTTTTGGAAGTGATATTTTGCTATCCAATGCAAATTTGGATTTCACTATATGATAAACATGTGATCATATATTCAGAATTTTTGCCCTTTAGTATTTACGTCGTAAGCAGATATCTGATGAGAGATCATTATATATTGTTATCAAAAAGTTTTTATTAATAGAAAAATTGCAGATGTGTGATACATACATCATATTAGAATTAAAGTAATTGGAATTGAATTCCACTCAGAGAATTTCATATGTATTATGCTATACGGAAATTTGTTAAGTTTTAACAATATTTTACACGAAGAAACGGCGTAAAACCCCCGAAATGCAAGGGTTATAGAGGAAACAAAGATGAGAAGACAATAGTGATGTGAAAAGAACAATAAGAAAGAACTAGTTTCGAAAAGTTAATGGATGAAACTTACATATTTACATTGCACTTACATAGTTGATGATCGTTAAACTAACAAATGAATGAATAATGTGAGAGATTATAATATGATGATAATAATAACAATGAATAAATTTTGGTTTTAAATTATATTATATCTAATCTTAGTTTCGCGATTTTTTACGTTTTATCAGATTATTGCATTACTTAAAACGGAAATAAATATTTTAAACCGCAAGAATTATTCTTAATTTTTTCGAGTGACTATTTGATTAAAATTTAATTGAAAAGAATGAAATATAAATAAGAATAATAGACTGTTATGTCATATTTGTTTATCTATATAGCAGCAAATCAGTCAGTTAAGTGGCATACGTGATACACGCATTGGGTGATCATGTCTCGAAAGAGACATGTCTGATTGGGCAGAAGATTATTCCGAAGTATTACTTTTTACGGAAGACAGGTTGCCGACCAAGGCTATAGAACCCAATTTGTACAGTTATTTAACCCATAAGTGGAGGGAAGAGACGGATTAATACCTTTCCCACGAATCTTTTGCGCGAAAGTGAATGCACAGAATTCAACTGGAATTCGAACTATGCTCCCCGATTTTTCGTTCCGAGTCGATATCCATTGCAAATACTGGACGATATCTTCAGAGATGAAAGAAAACTTGAAGTCGCAGAAATGTTGTTCTACAGAAGAATGCTGTGGATACTAGAGACTGAGCATGTGACCAACGACAGGGTGATGGAACGAAAAGGAAAATTATACTTAAGATTGGGAAAAGACAACTGCGTTTTCTTGCACACGTAATAATGAAGAAGGGTTTGGAAATTATGATAAGCAAGATTAATAGAAAGAAAGAAAGACAGGGGATATCAGACACATTGGATGGGCTTCAGCGAGTGGATGGCGGTTAGAACAATAATATGAGAGACAATGGATAGGGGCAAGTTGTAGTTCATGGTTCTATACGTCTTGAAGGTCGCGACGCATAGTGAAAAGAAAATTATTTTGCAAGAGACAAGTGCTAGTATTAGCCCACATCTAGTCAACGGCGGCGATTTATAACTATATTTTTTTTAATCGTATCATCCCAAGCAAGGCAGTAACGCCACTGATGTGCAAGGGGCTACGTAATAGTGAGAAGATTTGAAAAGAGAAAGCCGGAAACCACATCCTAAACAGGGAACAAGGGCTAAGCCGTTTAACCTGTTCAATAGACGTGCTTGAAGAGTGAACCGGGCGATAGATAGATCTATCTACTCCAATTGAAAAAAAAAACAAAACAAAGTGAGAAGATTTGAAAAGAGAAAGCCGGAAACCTCATTCTAAACAGGGAACAAGGGATGAGCCTCTTAACCTGTTCAATAGACGTGGGTGGAGTGTAAACCGGGCGATAGATAGATCTATCTACTCCAATTGAAAAAAAAACAAAGTGAGAAGATTTGAAAAGAGAAAGCCGGAAACCACATCCTAAACAGGGAACAAGGGATGGGCCTCTTAACCTGTTCAATAGATGTGGTTGGAGTGTGAACCGGGAGATAGATAGATCTATCTATTCTACCTTGAGAGTTTTGGACCTAATTTAATGTAATAAACCCAACTGAAATTCAGACTTCTCTCTCATTTTGCTTATTTTTGCGGAAATACATCCAATGACTTTGGATAATGCATGAAGTTCAGTGCAGTTCACATGAAAACGTCTTTTGATAATTCGCTACATACTAATTTCTGCCACAGTTTCTCCCTCTCTTTTTTATCTCTAACTCTCTGTCTCTATCTCTGCCTCTTTCTCTCTCTCTCCTTCCCCCCCCTCTCTCTAGCCCTGCCATACGCCCAGTTAATACGTTTTTATAGCTATTTGTATTTACAGGCTATACTATTACGAAAAGAAATGACTTCCTTTTATTTATAACATACTATAAATATACACACAATATTGTTATATCCTGATATACATATAATGTGTGTGGATGGAAACTATTATAAAAAAAAAGCACGTTATTGTTTACACACACACACACACATATATATATATATATATATGTGTGTGTGTGTGTGTGTGTGTGTGTGTGTGTGGATATTTAATCCTTTCACGTTTATTCGAATTGGTTATAATTCATTCGAATTTTATAAATATGTACCTTATAATCCTTGGTTTATGCATAATATGCAAAACAGTATAGATACAGATTGAATCAATTTACTTAATAAGTATTATGTGAATAGGTTTCACGCCTACATAGTTGGTTATATATATATATATATATATAACACTAGTGGATTTATTTTAATCCAAAATTTTATTGATTGAAACGTTATTATCATGGATAATCGTATTTGAATTTATATATTTAAGTCTATATATTACATCTATCTGCGTACTGAAGATACCAGATAAATAGTAGGTGCTTTCTGGCAGGATCGGAACTTAGGTCCTCTTCACTCCAAGCAAGGCATTCCACTGCCACTATTGCGCTTGGGACTACATGGGGGAAGGTAAATAGAAAGAGTGGTTAGATATAGGAAATGTCAGAAGGGAGGGTGATAGATAGTTGGGTGCGTGAGAAGAGTGTTTGAAAGAATGGAAGCGAGTCAGTTTGTTAAGAGATGTCTATTGACCTTACATTTATACTCCTGGAGATTGTAGCCGTCGGGGAAGCAGTCTTGTGGAAGGGAATTCCACAGTCGGGAAGTGCGAGAAAACTGTTGGAGTAGAAGTTGCGGTTGCATTTTATCGGTTTCACTGTAAAAGGGTGGGATCTAGTTGCTAATCCAGTATCTCGTGAAAATTCGAACCTAGGGAGCACCAGTGATCTAAGTTCATCGGAGCAGAAGCCGTGAAAGTATTTATAGAAGCGACACAGGGAAGCCACGTCGCGCCGGTGAGAGAGACTGCAGGCGGTCGGCTAAGTCGGTATCGATCACATTACAGACTCTCCGCTGTATCTCGTCGAGAAGCCCAAGGAGAATAGCAGGGGCACCCGGCCAGATATGGCAACAGTATTCAATAATATGCAGGGTAGATTCAGACGGAAAAAACCTCCGGTCCCTGCACAGGGAACCAACTTTCATAGCAGCAGATTTAGCACTGTATTCGATATAGTCATTCCACTTGAGGTCCGCTGAAAGTGTGAGACCAAGGAGGCGTAGTGTTTTACTCTTTGGGAGGCAAGCTTGGTCCATGCTAATAGGAGGTTGGTGCGATTGTCTATGATGATTAATTGATAGTAGCTTCGTTTTAGAAGCATTAAAATTTACGAACCATTCCTTACCCCAGTCCACTACGGATTGGAGGTCCTTTCCAAGCTCGGCTGCATGGTTAGCTTTGTCGCCCACACCAGATTTTTGATTGAGGCGAGAATAAACTGTGGTATCATCGGCGTACATACCTACTTGGGATCTTATGGTATCAGGAAGATCATTAATGTATATCAGAAAGAGCGTAGGCTCTAGGATAGAGCCTTGAGGGCCACCCGTATAGTATAGTATTTCTGGGAGGCATGTCCTTTTAATACCACTTTCAATGTGCGGTTAGATAGGAATGACTGGATTAGTTCAAACAATTGTCTAGCTATGCCATTGCTCCGCAGTTTGCATAGAAGGCCAGCATGCCAAACTCTGTCGAATGCTTTAGAGATATCCAAGGCAACGTTTCGGGCTTCACCATTCCTGCCGAGTGGCTGATATATGTACTCGGTGATTGTCGTTAGCATATCAGCTGTAGACCTGGTAAAGCGGAAACCATACTGCTTGTCCGAGAGGAGCCTGTGTTCTGTGAGATGCTGAACCACCTCGGCGTTATAATGGCTTTGAACACTTTGCCAAAGATCGGAAGAAGACTGATAGGTCGGTAATTTTCGGGGTCCGAGGGTTCTCCAGTGTTTTTAAATATATATAGGAACTACAGAGGAACATTTCCAACAGGCAGGAAAGCAGGAGGCAGATAGGCAGAAGTTGTAGAGCTTAGAAAGTACAGAGGAAAGTTCAGGGGCACATTTCTTTAAGACTATGATTGGGATTCCGTCCCCTCCGCTCGCTTTGTGAGGGGAAAGTTTCGAGATTATCTTAGAGACAAGCGAGGGTGTAATATAGACGTCATTCAGTTGAGTATCAGTTCTAGGTGGGAAGTTGGAAGTAGAAACTCCAGACGAGTCCAGTCTCGAATTATTCGAGAATCTGCAGGCAAAGCATTCAGCCTTCTCCGCTGGGGATATTGTGGACTTGCTCTTGGTAAGTACTCTTTTACAGAACCGCCAGTAGTCTTTGGTCCCGAACGTAGAGGATGCTATGCGTTGCTTCATTCTGGCAGCAAATAACATCTTAGCTTCGTTAAGTATCTTTTTACATTTATTACAGGCTGAAGCGAAAAGGCGTCTGTTTTGGTCCGACGCGTAGCTACGATTGAGTCGGAAGAAATGATCCCGATGGGCAATGGCGGCCGATCAAGCGGGTGAGAACCATGGAGACTCTCATGTAAATTCTAAAATACCTTTTGTTCGAAGTAATAGAATGCTTCTACATTTACTTTTGGCTAAAATCATCAGTGTACATCATTTTTTTTAATCCACATGCTGATAACTTTAATAATTTCGATCAATAATTCATAGTATAATCTTCGATCTCATCTCGTCAAAGAAGAAATATCAGTTTCAAAGTGGCTGCCGGATTTACAGAGTTCAGCTGCTGAGAAGTAAGCCCTCCCAAACAGTTTCATTAAAGACCTCTACAAAGCAAACGAATTACCGTGTATTGCATTTTTGAAAATGATATTTTGGCTCTTTCATTTGATGATTACGAAATTGGAGCCGTTTTGCTAAAATGCAAATCTGTATGTATAATTCCTACCATCCATCTGATGATACGAATTATTTTGATTTCAGTCATACAAACCTTTATAATGCGATTGTTTAAACAGGGTTGATCCAATGAGAACAAGTCGAGAAGACTAATGGAGGTTTTCAAGGAGCTTTTCCCATGACATGTGATCGCTTTAAAAGTTGATTTTCTCATTCGCCTCATATAATTATTTTGTCTGGGAAAAATTGAACGCTGAAGTCTACAAAGATTGATAAATAAACATTGTATTTCTATACGACACAAAGTTACAGAAATACGGCTGAAAATGATGCCTCGTGTAAGGAATAATTCAGATAACTGAAAGAAGCGTATATCGAGAACATATGCCACCATTTCGAACAAATCATGTTGACAATGTTAATGGAAACAAAATGTATAAGTTTCTTATTCTTTTATGTGTCGTGTCACTTTAGAGCATAAGCGGTCATGGTACTCTACATCTTCCTGTTCTTAGTCGATCTTAATATGTTTTTCTTGTTCTTTATTTCTCTCAAACCCAGTTTTATTATCCATTTACTCAAGCATGGTAAACGCTGCTTTTCTTTATCCCATGTTTCCTCAATCTGTCCTGTGGGTATCATATTTTACAAACCGTCCTTCGTCATTGCTTGCTCGAGAAATGTCAACTGCATTATCCTGATTTTATGTATTAGTTTCACTAAAGCCTTATTGTTGCTCATGGTTTCGGTTCATGGTGTGTTCAGCATTTTTATAAATAATAACATTTCTGTTGCTTGAAATCACTTCTACGTCTTTGAAAACCTTGTTCAGCATTCACTGCCATATACAAAAACAGATATCACGTAACAATTCAGTAATCTTTCCTTCATTTCTAACGAATTTTTTCTTTTGTCTTAATACTATGCTTAACTTATGGCATGCACCTTTGAACATCCCAACGCGCGTTTAGATATAAATGCCGCACATTTCATCTTTTGATATAACACATTCTTGATATTATTTTTTGTATTCGTTTAGTTTAATTTATAATTTCCGTTTTGGGCTCATCCTTTTGCTGACAACCATGCATTCTCTCTTCCTGTAGTTTATATTTAGTCTTTTTTTACGCTTATATTCGCTACCTTCTGTAAGAGCATTTTCGTGTAAATATATTTTTGTCGAGGCCTTTTTTTAACCTATAAAATATGATAGGATTTATTGGCAAACCTTCTCTCTTACTCTGTCTCTATCTCTTTCTGATTCACACTCTTCTCATATGAATATATGCACATGCATGCTTGTCTGTGTGTCTGTGTCTGTGTGTGTTGATTGTGTGTGGGTGTAGGCGTGGGTGTGTGATTGAACAGACAGTCGGACTGAGATAAATGTTTTCTAAATTGGCTTACGGGAACAATCAGCATCACGATATCTTCACAATGCCTAAATGGGAACTATGAAAAAGATAAAATCCTTTTGCAGGCATATCCTGACTCTACACCTTGAATAGAATGAGCGAGATCAGTTTGCGTAATGCCTTTCATTTGTCTTATCTTTGCGGCTCCTTGACACATTCATGTTGCTGATTACATTTTTCATTGACTTTTATCAATGGAACCGTCCACATGGTCGCCACGCCGACCTAAAGAATTACCCACTTAAGCAGAACCTGCAGGTTTGTTAAAGATGAAAAGGACAATGCCCCACTTTCCCTCCTTACTCTTTGTTTTCATTTAACGGGTATCTCTACTTGCAGGAAATGTGTTGTTCATTTTATGGCTACTGGAGAGTCTCCAATACTTTGCAATTATAATAGTTAATGGCCCGAATCATATTTCCAACAGACTCAATGGCTCCACGCGTATAAAAACCGACTCTCTCTCTCTCTGTCTCTCTGTCTCTCTTTATATATATATATATATATATATATATATATATATATATATATATATATGTATATATATATATATATGTATATATATGTATATATATATATATATATATATATATGTATATATGTATATATATGTATATGTGTATATATATATATATACATATATATATATATATATATATATATATATATATATTTCATACGTTTCTATATACATATAATCGACGAAGATGAAAATGTAATGATATGCAAATTAATCGGTGGAGAAAATCGTGTTAGGTTTTTTGAATTTTGAATTATTTATGTTTTCTTTTTGACATCTCTCTATAATTCTGAGATGAGTTATTGTAACTATTTGAACGATTCTGCCGTTTGGATTGTTGTCCTCTTTATTACAACATTCACGAAATTTCTTCCGTTATTCGCTGCGACTTTATTCAGCATCTCTCTATATTTCTGATATAAGTTATTTTAGCTATCTAGTTTTTTCGTTTTTTGTATAGTGGTTCCCATCGTTAATGTCACATTCCAACTTCAGCATTCCCCGGGATATATTTGTTGAAATTTCGAACCGAGCTCCATGGTGTTACATTTTCCTAACCATGCTTTTGAATATATCGTTTTTACTTTATTCCCTTTTGAGAACTATCCAAATTTGTGTTATCTCCCATAGGCAAATGAGGTCAGGGATTGAACTCACAGCTCTTTACGTTAAGTCACTCTTTGCATGAATCAACAAAATATTTTATCCTCGTGCCTTTAGGGACAAAGTGAGTGGAGTTTTCGAATTTATTAAACAAACTGCTTGTTTTTTTTTTGTTTTTTTTTTAACCAGAAATCATATTCCATTTTTAAAAAGTACTTTATCACTTTATTTGTTGTTGTTGTTTTTCTAGAGCTCTTTGTAAATGTGGTTTCTCTTTTTGTTTTCTTTTTGAGATTTTGAAAATTTTATTTTATTTTGGGGCAATTCTTATCCAGAAGAATGTCGTTTTACATTTTATTATTGTTGACATAGTTTGAAATAATGTTTATTACGGTTTACTCTTTACGGCATTCTAATGCCTATCAACCCCTATGGCAGTTATTTGTTTAGCTAACTATATCTGTGCAACTCTCCTTTTACAAACTAAAATGATATATTGAACTTATAAAAAAATGAATAATTAATAACTTTAAGGAAAGAAACAGTTTTATTTTTTATGGTTAACACAGTGAATCTGTGCTGAAATATTATTGGCGTGCTGATATAAAACAATTTGTCTTAATGGAGTCACGTCTTCCCATCATTCCCTTGACTGGCTTTACAAAATCACAATAATTTGAATCCTCCAGCAGGGGCAAACACTACAATGGTTATCACTTGTAACAGGAAGGAAAAATTATATTACATTATCAGGATGCTAACTTTTCATGTGACTTTTAAACAATAAGTTAGGAATGGACTTGTAAGAAAGACCGAAAAAAAGTCCTGTGACGAGACGCCTGCAATTAAATAAATAGTTTTAAGAAATAGATATTATAAATACCCGAAGACAGTAAGGCTACATCTTTGTTTTATAAATGTTTCTTGAATGTCCGAGTATAATCTCATAATTACTATAACTTATTAAGAATAAGCTACCGTCTTGAGGTCACACAATAGCTATTTCAGTTGACTAAACCACCCCCGCCTCAACATTCACTTGGAGTGACAAAAAGTTACAAATTATTATCTTCCTGGTAGTACCATGTGTTGGGATGGGAACCAACTCTATTTTGAATATTCTTAAAATTCTGTCATTTTTTTTTGCTTAATTTTATACTTTTCATGCTTATTTTAACGATTGCTTTTCTTTATTTTTTTTTTAATTTAGAAGAAATCTTTTGACTGGTGGATTGGTTGTTTCTCTCTTTCTTTCCTGCTTGCCCTGTGTTAGATAGTTTGTCTCTCTCTTTCTCTTCTTGGCCGGCTGTGTTTTGGTTGTCTTGCTACCCTCTTGAGGTCACACACTGGCTATTTCAGTTGACTAACCAACCCCCGCCTCAAAATTCACTTAGAGTGACCAAAAAGTTAAAAATTATTTTGATCTTCATGGTAGTACCATGTGTTGCGATGGGAACCAACTTTGTTTTAAATATTCTTAAAAGTAAGTCATTTTCTGCTTAATTTTATACTTTTCATGCTTAATTTAAGGATTGGTTTTCTTTACTTTTTTAAATATAGCAGAATTCTCTTTGACTGGATTTTTAACTAAGTTAAAACTTAGTAATTCACCACACTATATGTTTTTTCATAATCGCCCGGTTCACATTCCAACCAGGTCTATTTAACAGATGAAGAGACTCATCCCCTCGTTCTCTATTTAGGATGTGGTTTCCAGTCTTTTTCTTTTCCCTCCTCAGACCTCAGTATTCGTGCTTCCGTAATTTTCCTGCGATGACCTTGGTTGGTGGCAACGTCTCATCATTGTGAGGAAACAGGGTTGTCAGTTTTCTGGTTGCTGCTTCCGACTCGTAGTTAGGAGCCCTAACTCTTGCTTAGCGTCAAGAGCGGTTACTCTGATCGACAGTTGCATAATATCGAGGTTCTTGTAGTGACGTGTCGCGCATGGACATGTGTCCCTGCAAGCGCTTTCGGTGGGCAACCCCGAGGTCACAATATGATGTAGCCCGAGCCAATTTCCATCCCAGCGCATATCGTGGATAATGACCGCTTGCATCCGCTACTCAAGGTCCCTCCCTACAAACAAAACCTCAACATGATAAACGGAATCAGAAAATCCCTAAGCCAGTCAAAATCAAATTTATAAAATCACTTAACATTTCTTTTCCTAACATCCTTGGCATTAGTACTAACTTTTGTAGCGTAGAAGCTTTCTTCCACAAAAAGTCCCCTGACATCCTAGAGCTCTGTGAGACTAACCTCAACTCATCAACTCTCTCCTTTGACTTCTCTATCCCTGGTTATCTTCCTCTCTTAAGGAAGGATTCCACTGTCCACATGCATGCACTGGGGGGGGGGGTCTTCGTTAGTGAACACCTCCCTATGGCTAGGGTGACATCACTCGAATACACTGCCCACCAATATGTATGTCTCCGTCTGTCACTTTTCAGTTCGGATAGCTACCTTTTCTTCCTTTACCGTTCTTCGTCTTCTCCCGACTGCTCCCTTCTAGACAGCATTTTTTTAAAAAATCTGATCACCCTGGGCAAGACGGTAAAGCCACTGATGTGCAGGGGGCTACATAAGAGTAAAAAGATTAATTATAAGAGAGTGAAAACGAGCCAGTTAGAAAAGAGCAAGAGAAGGATGGGAATCCAGGTGTGACGACAGTTGCAAAAATGGAGAGAAAGGAAAGGATATACGAGGTGGTGAAAGAGCTAGAGTCAAGTGGTTAATAGATGAGTATTGATATTGCATATAAATTCCTGGAGTTTGTAGCCGCCAGGAAGGCAAGAATATGGCGGAAGTGCGAGAAAAGAAGCTGCAGGAGTAGAATTGTCGTCTGCATTTGGTTAATGTAACTGAATGGGTGGGACCCAGTTGCCAATCTGGTAGCACGAGTAAACAACTGCTGCAGAGGCACCAGTGACTTAAGTTCGTTGGAGCAAAAGCCATGAAAGTATTTATAGAACAGACAAAAGGAGGCCACATCTCATCGGTGGGAAAATGGCTGTAGTGGAGCCGCCAAGTCGGTTCCTATCACATTACTGATTCTTCTTTGGAGCCTGTCGAGAACACTGAGATGAACAGCAGGGGCGCCTGACCATATATGGCAGCAGTATTCCATGCACGGACGAATGGTTGATTTGTATATATGCAGGATGGAAGAGAGGGTAAGGCCGTGGAGGCGCAGTGTATTGCTCTCAGGGAGAATCACTTGGTCCATGCTTATGGGAGGCAGCAGAGGTTGCCTGTGATGATTGACAGACAACAGCTTGGTCTTAGACGCATTGAAATTGACAAGCCACTTCTTGCCTCAATTCACCACAGAATGTAGATCCCGTTCAAGGTCAGCAGCGAGATTATGTTTGTCTGCCACGACGGGTTTCTTGATGCTGGAGAAAATTGTGGTGTCATCTGCGTAGATGCCTACTTGGCTCTTGATCACATCTGGGAGGTCATTTATGAAAATAAGGAAGAGTGTCGGGCCCCGGATAGAGCCCTGAGGGTCACCAGCGTTTGTGCTGTAGGATGTAGATGTATACCTATTCAAAACGACCTTCATTTTGCGGTTTTTAAAAAAGATTGGATTAAATCAAGCAGGCGTCCGGTAATAACGTAACTCTGTAGCTTGCATAGAAGGCTAGAGTGCCAAACACTGTCAAAAGCCTTGGAGATGTCTAGAAGCCTGGAGCATGTACTCCGTAACGCTTGTTAGCATGTCTGCCGGGGACTTTGCAAAGCGGAAGCCATACTGTCTGTTAGAGTAGAGTTTGTGGGCAGTAAGATGTTGAACTATTTCAGCATTAATTATGGCCACGAACACTTTTCCGAAAATTAGTAGAAGGCTGATAGGGCGATAGTTGGTTGGGTCCGCAGGTTCAGCACAATTCTTATATACAGGAACGACTGAAGAGAACTTCCAACATGCACGAAAACAGGAAGCAGAAAGGCAGCAGTTATACAGTTTAGAGAGGAAAGGGTAGAGTTCAGGAGCACTTTTTTTAAGGACTATCGTAGGGATTCTATCGCCACCGCTTGCCTTAGGGGGGTCATGTTTTGAAATTACGCGGGATACTACTCTCGGGGTAATATATACGTCGTACAGTTTAGCCTCGGTTCTAATAGAGAAGTCGGGACGGGGTACTCCAGATGAGTCAAATGTAGAGTTGGATGAGAATCTGCGAGCAAAGCACTCAGCTTTGTCCGGAGATGATGTGAGAACCTCAAATCCATTGATTAAAAGAGGGATAGTGGATTTGCTATTGTTCAGCACTTTTGCCTAACGGCCAATAGTCCTTGGAGCCGAACTTGCGGCCAGCTATGCGCTGTCTCATTCTCTCCGCGAACAACCGCTTGGTGTCATTCAGGATTCTTTTGCACTCTATACGAGCAGACGTGTATAGGCGTCTGTTGTGATCAGATGACTGTCTCCGGAATAATCGGAAATAGTGGTTCCAAATTTCTAACAATATAGATAAGGCTACTTCCTACCACCCATTTGCTCACATATTTGTGTTCAGAGATCTTAACGCCCATCATGCTGAGTGGCTTAAAGTCTCTGTTACTGATTCAGCAGGCATCCACGCCATGAACTTTGTCATTTCCCAATCCCTTACGCAAGTAGTGGACTTCCCCACACGCTTTCCAAGCACTTCCTTTGATCACGCCTCTCTACTAGATATATGCTTTACCTCTGCACCTGACTTCTGCCAGGTCTCGCAGCTTTGCCCTTGCGGCAACTCTGACCATACTATTGTCTCTCTTAATATTTCTCTACACTCTCACACTCCCCAGGAGACTCCTATTTATAGGACGTCCTACTGCTACGAAAGAGCTAACCGGGACACCTTCCTCGACTTCCTATGCGACGTCCCTTGGGAAAAAGCTTTCAATCTTCGAGCTGATGTCTGTGCCTCTGAGATATCGTCCTGGGTACAGATGACACCACAATTTGCTCCCGCATCAGTAAGAAACCTTGTGCGGCGGACAAACATAATCTCGCTGCTGAACTTGAGAGGGATCTACATTCTGTGCGGAATAGGAGTAAAAAGTGCCTTGTAAATTTCAATGCGTCTAAGACCAAGCTGCTGTTTGTCTACCATCACAGGCAACCCATAAGCATGGACCAATCGAGTCTCCCCAAGAATAATACACTGCGCCTCATCTTCTGATCTCAATTGGAACCACTACATTTAGTCAATAGCTAAATCTACTTCTAAGAAGGTTGGGTCACTATGTCGGGCCAAGATGTGTTTCCCGCCTGAAACCATCCTGCATATATACAAATCAACCATTCGTCCGTGCATGGATTACTGCTGCCATATATGGTCAGCTGACCCGCTGCTCAGCTCGGTATTCTTGCCAGGCTTCAAAGAAGAATCAGTAATGTGATAGGTACCGACTTGGCAGCCCGACTACAGCAACTTCCTTACCGACGGGATGTGGCTTCCCTTTGTCTGTTCTATAAATAATTTCATGGCTTCTGTTCCAACGAACTGAAGTCACTGTTGCCTCTGCAACAGATATTTACACGTGCAACCAGACTGACAACTGCATTTCACCCATTCACAGTGAGATCAACCAATGCAGATGACAATTCTACTCCAGCAGCTTCTTTCCTCGCACTTTCCGATTGTGGAACTCGCTTCAATATTCTTGCTTTGCTGACAGCTACAACCTCTAGGAATTCAAATGCAATATCAATACTCATATATTAACCACTTGACTCTAGGCCTTTCACCACCTCGTATATCCTTTCCTTTCTATCAACTTCTGCAACTGTCATCACACCTGTGTTCCCTCCCTTCTCTTCCTCGTTTCTAAATGCTTTCTCCTTCACTTCACTCTCTTCTATCTAGCGCTTTTACACTTATGTAGACCCATGTAAATCAGTGGCGTTACCGCCTTGCTCGGGGTGATATGATTAAAAAATAAAGAATATAATATCGTAAACATAACAGAAAGAATTTACGTATGTGTAAAGGTGGCTTTATGTTAAGTGAAACATAAATGTCTCACCTAATTGAAGTTCCGGTAAAAGTCACAAGCAGCACTGTTATGTCGCCAAGTATAAATGAATAACTCAACAACAGAATCAGAATATAAGTTGTATTCCGCGGAAAGACGGTTAGTAAGTACAGAAGTGAATAGTAATATTTACAATATAAAGATACAAGAGTCCAATTCTTCGTAAGACGTGTGTATACGTGATTACTTCCGGTATGCCACCGGAAGTGTGACTAACTCTTCACTGACTCGCACTGACTCTTCAGTAACTCATTAGATACTCTCAAGTGACTCTCTACGACTCATTATTTAGTCGTCCCTCCCAGTAAGGGCAACATATGACACATGGTCAGTTTATATCTGGGATTTCCGGGCTATATGGCCCGGCCAAATAATGCCTGTCTATTATTCCCCAGTCGTGCTTCTACCCTTCGTCGGAATCACGACTGGGTTAATGCTCTCTGCTTGGAAGCAGAGAGCGCCCTCCACCCGAAGGCAGAGATTTGACAGTGTCGTAGAGTCGTCAGTCCGGTACGACTCCCTTGTAGAAAATCCACCATTGCTATATATACCAATGGGAACAGTCCATTTGTAATCAAATAGGAGCAGCGCCCTAACAAGCATTACGGCAATGAATGACCATATTGACTGTTAATTTGAGTTAATCACGGATTCAAATTTCGAACATTATCATTGATAATTCTCTCCTGCAATTTGTGCAATCTCTTTACTCTGTTCGTAATACTTGATATAATACAAAAATATTCCTATAATAAAATCGGCCCATTATTATTTATAACTATTAATACTGGGACTCATGCATGCAACAACAAGTTATCCAAATTAGTGTTTTAAATTTTTAAATCACAATCAATTTTTTTTCTTTTTGCATATTAATCTTTTGAAACTATTTCTAAATTCTGGGTTGTCTTTCAATCATTCCGCCTCACCTGCTATCCTCTTTTGCCGTGTCTATGAGGCGCGTCGCACGGTTTGGAAACCACTGGTCTAAATCATTTTACTGTGAAATAATTTCTTACGATTGTACATCGTTTCTCCTGCATGTTTAGCATATAAATGTATTTATATTTATTTAATTTCGCGTATCAACTTTCTGTGCTGTTCTTTCCGTCTTATTTACGTATTCGAGTATTATGGATAATTTATTGTTGACATTACTGTGTAGAAAAGAGAAAGTTCTCTCTCTCCCTCTCTCTCTCTCTCTCTTTCTCTCTCTCTCTCTTAACTGCTAAAACATTTTTATAATTTCAAACTCTAATAGGCAAAATTCGGAGGTGCGTTGTGGTGCAGTGTGTATCGTCTCGGAGCGAGAAATCGTGAGGTAGGAGTGAGTTCGAATTCCAGTAAAATTCCTTGCATTCTATACTCTTGGGAAATTTATTAATCTCCAGTTATGGGTTAAATAACAGGACAGATTGTGCTCTATAGTCTTGGCTGGCAATCAGTCTACCACGGAAATGATGACAACCTAGTGCGGAATAATCTAGTGCCCAGTTAGTCATGTCTCTTTCGAGACATTATCACCCAAACGAGTATCACGTATGCCACTTAACTGACTAACTGAATGAGGAAGCAGGGCTTAGAGAACAGATAGAGGGGAAGAGAGACTAGGAAAAGTAACGCATAACATACTTCATAGACTTGAGCTGATAGATGGTGGAGCGAAGATTGTGTGAAATAAAAGGAAATGGGTTATTAAGAGCGAAAGGGGATTTGGAAAACTATGATCGCCTACATCCTTAAAGGACACGGTAAATAGAAGAAGAACAAAAAATAAAAGTGTTGGGTTTTAAAACACATAATCAATATTAAACTGGAAGCCACACTGTCTAATTTATATCAGCAAGATATTTAGGTGATCTCTCTATAGTAATTTTTATAAAATATATAGCCATGCATATATGGCACTTATCTGACTGACTGAATAAACAAACTGACGTAAATATATATAAATAAAAGTGAATTAAACAATTAAGTTAGAATATGAGTTCAATATCATCATCGTATATACGAAGTATAAAATTCTAATTCTTTCAATAACCGCGGCGTGCCGATAGGGTAACTAGTGCGATATTGTTTGTTTTTGTTTGTTTGTTTTGAGGTTTAACGACCTATCAATCCTTATGGGATCATTGAAGGTCATAACCAATGATTTTTGGGTAATGTTATTTTATATTTTTACAACATTTTCTTTTTCGAGTATCAAGATTCATTGGGATTTGTTTTTAAGAGCAGGGTCCCCAAGTCCTACCCTTGTTATTTAACCCATAACTGGAGGGAAGGGACGGATTAAACCTTTCCCAAGGCTACCAGTACTTAAGTGAGTGGAGGGTATTCGATTGAAATTCGAACTCGGCTAACCGATTTCTCTTTCCGAGCCGATATCCACTGCACCACAATGCACATTCGTCACTATACGCTTACAGCCCTAGTATTGTTTGTACCGAGCTCGTTTAAGCAAGTTTTAAGTTTGCTTTCTTCAGATGCAGAAAAGATAATTCATTCATTTTTGAGAAATAAAAGATGGTGTCAGTCAGTTAGTTAAGTGCCATACGGGAAACACGCTTTGGGCGATCATGTCTAGAAAAAGACATAACTAACTGGGCAGAGGATTATCCCACAGTAGATTGCCATTTCTTTCTGCGGTAGACTAGTTGCCAGACAAGGCTATAGAACCCAGTCTGTTCTATTATTTAGCCCAAAACTAGAGGGAAGATACGGATTAATACCTTTTCCAAGGGTATTTGTGCGCAAGTGAATGCAAAGAATTCAACTGGAATTCAAACCCGGCTCCCTGATTTGTCGTTCCGAGTATATATCCACTGCACCACAATGCACATCCAGAAAATGATACTGATGTTATAATATTGAGTTAAATATGTATCCGGAAAACGAAGACTAACGAAATGGTCTTTAAACAATTAACAATTTGAAATTATTTGTTTGACCATTATTTTTGATTGATACTTATATTTAAGTAGATATTCTTTTTATAATCAAACAAGATTATATATTTATTTCTACCGGTCTGATTATTTACGATAAACTTTTGTTACGAAAATGCCGAACGACACAAATTGTCGTCAAAAGATCTATCGTAAATAATCAGGATAGAAGTAAATATAATTTCCGTAACAGGTTTACATTTGTTGACATTACGATACATTTCAAAGCAAATATGGTTATTATGATGAAACAAAAACTGTTATATAGGCTTGATTTAACTTCGTTTAGACAGTTGGTTATTCGCAGTCGTGAGGTCTAAGATCAATTGGTGGCTTCCCCTATATGGCTAGGGACACAGGTTCAAAACCTGCCGAATGACACACATTTTCGTAAGTAAAATTTATTGTAAATAATCAAACCTGTAGAAATCGATCAAAAATAATGTTCAAAGCAAATGTGTATATCGTTGAAAGGGAATGTGCTTATAGAACCATTTAACATCGATTTTAGTCTGAAAATTAATGAGAACGCTTCTTTCGCTATGTGCTATGCCCCTTCAGGGCGTAGGTGATCATGGCCTTCTCGTATAACTATCTTTCGTACCTCTTAATATGCTTTCTATTGCTACTCCATCCACCTGCTCAGGCCCATCTATTATGCTATCCGCTGCTTTTCCCTGTCTCTATTTGCTCTATCTGACCTGTGAGTATCAGATTTTTCAAGCCTTCCTTCTTTATCACATGTCCGCTAAACTTCAGCTGTCTTACCTTAGTGTTCAGTGTTGATTTCCTTTTCGTGTCCATTATTTTTAAATTGGTATGTTGACATTATTCCATGTGGCTTATTTCGAACATACTATGATGAAAAACACAAACTTTCAATATCATTATTGGTTCAAGTAAAAAAGATAATCTGGATATGATAACAATAAAAGTGGGTGCCCAAAACACAAAAAATGGAAATGTTTATTCGAAAGAACTGAAAAAATGCGAGAAAATATTCTTTTCGGAAACAGCTCAAGCTCTGGCCAGAGATGGGTATTATGATTGATATTATCACAAGTTATTCTATCTATTTTCAATTGTCGTAGAAATAGCAGAGTTGTGATAAGAACCATGACAAAAAATAGATAAATTCATTTGCTCAAAGTCCAAGCTAAACTGAATATAGTCAACACAATAGGAACAAAAAATATACGTTATGCAATGTGAGCAAAGACTATTACAAAACTTTAATTTTATGTTAACATGAAACGAGGTCAATTTTAAAAATTTATGTTCATCCTGTGAAAATACAAACAACAAAGTACAATTTTCACTGTAGAATTAGATGATATAAAAAAAACATCTCCAGTGGAAATTTTCATTGATATAAATATAAAGAAATATATAATAAATATTTTTACAGTGTAATAAAAAAAGAATTGTTTTAATTTGGTTTATTATTGCATAAAAATGTATCTATTTTACAGATTCTTTTCTTTTCAATCATTCCTTATCAATGAGCTTATGTCAAGTTTTAATATTAATAACGAAGAATGCTTATTCAAATTTAGCAAAAAATGGTTAGCCAATAAATTAGAGAGATCTTGGCTTAATATATGAAAAATACTTTCCTATGACTAAAGAAAGATCCAAGTAGAAAACTGTATTTGATTTTAGTCTAATGACGGATTTTATCAACACAAAAAACGAAAGGAGTTGGATAATCTAAATATAGTTTCCTTTTTTTCTCTTTCTTTTTGTCATATGGTTTTTTTTCAGAATATACCTGAATATAAACGTTGATAGAAAAATATGTAGAAAATGTGGACTAAGAAGACAGTATGGGTTGCTATTCTAAAGCTTACGAGCAGAAATATATAGTCGTTAATATATACCAGCTTCGTTAAGGAGGCCTTCAAATTTACAAGCTATTGTTTGCCCTAGTTAACAACTTGTTGTAGGTTATTACAAAAGCAGCTGCCAGTTTTGTTTTGTAGGACATATTGGTTTCTCTATTGAGACAGGAGTAAGTAATTGTGTCATCAGCATAAGTACCTGCTTGCGAGGTGATTTGTTTTACATTTCTGAGAGCAGACTAATGAACCATTTCCGCATTTTCGGAAAAAAAAATCATTCCTTATTTATGCACACCCACCAAATGTTGAAATAGAAAATGATTACTAAAGGCACTACACTATTTTCTGTTTTGGCGGCATTAAGTGAGCTAATAAAATGAGCTAGTCGATTTTATGGTCAAATCAATGATGCTTATCGACAAACTGTATAAAAATATACTTCAGCCCCGATGATCGTTTCCCGTTGTCATTTTATGGTCCAATTACATTGACTGATGACTAGTAAGCGTCTTTCTCTGTTAGCTACCAACCGGTTAATTCAAATCAAGCTCAACAAAGAATTGACTTTCTAATTTGGACGTCTGTGCTTTGCAGTTAAATAAAACAGCAATCCGATCAGGAATTACTTCATTGGCTTATTTTTCTATTAAGATTTTGATGTCTTTAAAAAAATAACTTGATCCTTACAATCGACTTTTTTTATTTCTTCCACTAAAGAAAATCAATATAAACCACTTTGATTTATTTCTTCATTTTAATTGCACATACGTTGTCTGAAGTTTCTGTGGCGCCGATTTCAACGTATTTTATCACCACTAAAACATGGTTATAAATTTTTGGTATTCCTATACGCGGATCTTACAACTGACACAAATTATTTTAACAATAGAAATATTTTTTTGATATTTTCTTTGCTTATCATAATAAGGATTAAACTTGTCATTACGATAAAAAAATATTTCCAATTAAAAGATAAATATATACTGGCTATTGGGCGGGTATAATGACAATATACAATATACACGCTAAAAAGACTTCTACTGAAAGCTCATAGCCCCGAGTTAGAATCGCCGACTGACGCCATTTCGGTCGGGTTTCAATCCTGGGTTAAAAGCAATTGGAATCTAACCGTACTGATGAGCTGTGTTACAGCGAAACAGATCTGTCTGCGGATGACTATATATATATATATATATATTGAAACAATGTTCATACATTGTTTTTCTAATAAATACAAACAATGGTTGTAGAAACACGCTAGATTAAATAATTAGTACGTTTTATACTTACTTTCTTTTAATTAAATCTTACTCAGCTATTATACTGGAATCATTGTACCCATAAGTGCATGACGTCTAATGTTTTAGAGAAGGATTACCTAAAATTTAAATTCTCCCATTCTTTTTGTGGCCATTAGTCATCACGTAAGGCAAGTGTCATACGTGATACACACTTAGGTTATCATGTCTCGAAAGAGACATGACTGATTGGGCAAAAGATTATCCCGCACTAGGTTGCCATTACATTCTGTGGGAGACTGGTTGCCGACCAAAGCTATAGAACTCAATGTGTCCTTATTATACTATATCTTGAGGAAAGAGACGGATTACTACCTTCCTCAAAGCTATTTGCGCGTAAGTTAATGAAAAGAATTCAACTGGAATTCGAACTCGGCTCCTCGATATCTTGTTCCAAACCAATATCCACTGCACCACAAGGCAGATTAGGCAAAAAAAGAGTTAACATTTTAATGAATTGTTTTGCTCAAAAGTTTCATCATCATTACTATTGCTACTACTATTACCACTATTATTATTATAACTATTTTTATTGTTATCATTAATATTATTAAACAGAATAGTTGAAAAAATCTTCCAGTATTTTTAACACTTAAAAAGCATGTAACTGCGACGGTCACAATATGATAACGGAATATTCTAAGATGAGGGACATCACCATAATAATGCGAATGTTGGCCATCAGGCTTGTTGTGTTTCATTTTTGTTACCAGTACAGCCGTTTTTTCTTTCAAGATTTGCGATGTTTGTATAAAGTCTAATAATTTTCATCATTTTTTGTTCATCTTTTTATACTTGTAGAGAATGTTCAACCCAAACTTAAAGATGACAAGATAAGCAGTCAAAATATTTTGAACATTTTCAAACGCTGTTACATTGTTTTTCAATCACGCACTTAATTAATTGTAATATATTTTATTGTTGTTGTTGTTGTTGTTGTTGTTGTTGTTGTTGTTGTTGTTGTTGTTGTTGTTAAAAGAAACGTTCCTTTAAAGATCTACTTTAAAACATTACTTGAATAATGCTAGCCAGGCAGTTGGGGCAAGAAAAATATAATGGTTCAGTTCGTCAGTTTGACATTAAGCAAAAATGGACTATTTTAAAACATAATGAGCTATATTCCGACAGAAGCTGTGTCTACAAAGCACTCTGACACTGGCAGATAATAATATTTTTGTGACTTCTTGCAAATAAGATTTTACAAGTATCAGGTTCAGAAATTATCTTTTCCAAATTCTCCTACTATAACGAGGATAACTTTTGCAATAAAATGACAATTGCTTTCAATTATTGTTATTACCACTGGACCTGTATTGTCAATACTGACTCTACTCACTGATATAGTTATTGACAAAATAAACTAAACAGTCACTGTTACAGTGCAAACATGTGGCAAGATCTTTCAAAACAGGAAGTAAAAATTGGTATCGTCTTAAAGGGAACAAGTTTCTTCAGAATTTATTTTTACTAAAAATAGAAGGACATGAGCGACAGGTATCGCTGGATAGTTAACCTGCGACTGTTTGCAACAACAAAAAAGAACTCTTGGGACGTGGAATTTCAGAATCATGAACAACTGTGGACAGTTGGAAAACGTGAAGCAGGAGATGACTAGATTAAGCATAAACTTTTTATGCATACGGTAAACGAGATGAGCAAATTTTGTAGACTTCATCAGTGACGACCCAAGAATGATACCCGCAGAAGGTGAAAAAATGGATAAAGGAGTAGGGAATTATACTGAATAAAGACACAAAGAAATGCACCGTGGGATACTGCCAGACATCTGAAATAATTTTAGCAGTCGAACTGAACGGGAGGCCGCTCAATATATTTGGTAATAGTGATATATGCAAGGACAACACAAAGTACAGAAGAAAAAATCTAGTTCTTTTACACCATGCTTGATTATGACAAATTGTCAGACATCAGTATCCTCATTACAAATCTCAATGCCAACGTCGGCCAAAGGAAGAGAAGGTGAAACGGTCGGCAATTTTAGACTAGGGTATCGCAATGGCCGTGAAGAAAAATGGGTTAAATAATGCGCAACAAATGACGAGATAATAACTAACATCCGGTGCCAAGAGTGTCTACGAAGTCTACGGACATGGAGAGGTCCAGGAGAAGAAATGAAGAACCAATGTGATTATGTTACTATCAACAACAGATTCAGGAACCCATTCCTGCACTGAAAAGCTTACACAGGGGCTGCAGCGGGTTACAACATACTAGTTTTATGCAAATACAGATAAAACTCTGGCGAATAAATTAAAATAACACAGCCTTAAGTCAGCAGTACAATAGAATTATGAATAACCCGAACCTGCAGAAAATGTATATGGAGAGCGTGAAAACAAAATACGAAGGAGACATTTGAAACGGAAGTACAAAATGGGATGCAATAAAAGTGGCTCTAGTGAGATTGGCAAACGACATCATCCCAAAGGGGGAAAAACACGTCAGAAGAAAAATGACTGGATCACTGAACTGTTTCTTGATCTGATGTAAAATAGAAAAAATATGATGCCAAGATATGAAATGAAACACAAGGAACTACACAAAGAAATAAGGAGAAAATGCAGACAGGCTAAAAAAAGATGTCTCAACGACAAATGTTCTGAAGTAGAAAGAATGAGCATGACAAATAATAATGATATGCATAATAAAATAAAGGAACAGAACAAAAGATCTGCTCAGCAGCAAGATGCATAAAATCAATGGGCGATAAACTCTTTTGAGTTGGGATGATTATATTTCTGATCTCTTCCAAAAGAGAGTGCAATCAACAATATACAAAAATAAGGAAGGACCAGAAATATTAAAAAAGAAGGTGATCAAACTGAACAGAAATAAAGCAGTAGGACCCGATGGGATTGTAATAGAGATGCTGATACACATAGAAGTCTTTGGCATAGGCTTACATAAATAATAAACGAAATCTACAACAACGGCAATATACCGGAAAGCCTAGGCAGATCAATTTTCATAGCACTATTTAAGAAGCCAGGTGCAAAACATATGAACTCCACCGAATATTCCTCTTAATAACCCACTTAACAAAATTCATCATTTGGATTCTGAGGAACAGAGCGCAATGCAAAATCGACCATGAGGCAGAACAAGAACAGTGTATCTTTGTTAAAGAAACCAGAACAATAAATGCGATATTCATGCTCAGAATATTATCTGAAAGATCCATAGAAATGCAGAAAAAAACTCTATGTGTGGTTTATAGACTACGCAAAAGTATTTGACTAAGTACGCCACAAAGACGTGGTAGAGATGCTGAACAATCTGCACATTTTAGGAAAAGACTTTAGGATAATCAAGAATCTACATTAGCAGCAAACCACTCTTGTACGGATAGTAAGGGAATTAAGCAAGTATACAAAATAGAAAGGAGCGTAATACAAGGATGTGTCTTTTCATCTGATCTATTAACCTTATACAGCGAAACAATTCTGAGATAAATAAAATACTTGCCAGGATTCGTCATTGGTGGAAATGAAAAGGAAACATACAGAAGAAATTGAAAGTGAAGAAGAAAATAAGTGAGAAAATGTAAAGAGGGACGAGCCAATGGAAACAGCTTCTAATTCTAATATAAAACAAGTTGACTTTTTAGACATAACGTTAGATTTAGTTTTAAAAAATTTTCAATTTTACATAAAAAACAATGCTAACCTTATTCATATAAATTAACCTGGCTCTAATCACCCACCATCTGCTATGAAACATATTCTCAAAGGATTTAAAAAAGAACAATTATTAACCTGAGTCGTCATTGTTCTTTCAGTATCGAAACAAATGTACAATCTTTTAGTTGTTTATAGTTTGCACATGTTCTAACATAATAATTAATAATAAATATTCATTGGTGTATTTTTATAGTGAACTTTGGTTAAATCAATTTTTTGAACGTGGCAATTATATTCTGCGTTCTTATTCATTGAGATAAATATACAACAGAAATAAAAAAAATAATGCAAAACTTCATTTCGGCTAAAATATTGATGCATTTAATCATAATTATTTTATATGGTTTTTGGCAAACTGTTCATATAATCATGGGATTTACATTGTGTTATAATGGATATCGGCTAGGAATGAAATTTGCACACCCGAGTTAAAATTCCAGTTAAATTTGTTCATTCACTTACTTGCAATTATTTATACCTTGGGAAGGTTATGAATGTTTCTCTTAACCCAATGTATTGAACAGCAGGACAGAGTGAGTCTATAGACTTCGTTGGAAACTAGTTTATCGCAGAAAACTTTGCAAACTAATGCTGGAAAATCATCTTCATAGTCAGACATGGATCGAAAGTGACATGATCGCTCTTAATCGATGGCTCATTTAATCTATATTAAATATATAAATTTTCACAATAATATTCTTCTTTTTAATGAATAGCAACAGTGTAAATCTACTGATATAAGAAATATTAGTTGCATGAAATTACAGTTGATAGTTGTATTAAAACGATAAAAGCGGAAAAGATGAGAAGAAGCAAACAGGAAATGCCTTAGGTGAAGTCCACATACTTATATTTCTTGACTCAATTAATTATATCTGTTTTCAATTCTTTGTTAACACATTTTTTCATTTTATGATTTCTTATATTACAATAATCCCAAGAAAAAAAAATTATTTCATATTATACAGGACATCTTTCTGGTCTGTACCATGCCCCTTAGAGTTTTGCTACACATATATCGGCTTTTATTTACTTCGCATTTACCAAACGTATATGCCATGGACGGAACACGTGAGTTAGGTGAGGTTCGGAGAAGAGGGATACAAGAAGAAAACTGATGCCTAACAACAAGAAAAAATAGTTAAAGTTTTTTGGGACATGTAATGAGGAAGATTGGATGTGCGTTGTGGTGCAGTGGATATCGGCTCGGAACGAGAAATCGGGAAGCCGAGTTCGAATTCCAGTTGAATTCATTGCATTCCCTTACGCGCAAATACCTTTGGGAAAGGTATTTATCCGTCTCTTACTTCCAGTTATGGGTTAAATAAAAGTAAAGATTGGGTTCTATAACCTTGGCTGGCAACCAGTCTACTGCAAAAAGCAATGGCAAACTACTGCGGGATAATCTTCTGTCCAGTCCATCATGTATCTTTCAAGAAATGAACGCCCAAGCGTATTTCACGTATGGCACTTAACTGACTGAATGAGGAAGATTAGGAATATGCGTTGTGGTCCAGTGGATATCAGATTGGAACGACACATCGAGGAACGCAGTTTGATTTCCAGTTGAATTCCTTACATTCACTTGCGCTCAAATACACTTGTGAAGGTATTAATCAGTTTCTTCTCTCCAGTTATGAGTTAAATAAAAGGTCAGATTGGGTTCTATAGCCTTGTCTGGAAACCATTCTACCGCAGAAATCAATCGTAACCCATTGCCGGATAACCATCTGCCCAGTCTGTCATGTCTCATTCGAGCGTGTATCAAGTATGCCACTTAACTGATTGAATGAATGAGGAAAAAAGGCTTAGAGAACGGATAGAGGAGAAGAGCGACACGAAAAGCAAGGCATAACATATTTTCTGGACTTGAGCTGAAGGATGGGGGCGCGATATAGGGTGGAATAACAGATGGGTTACTAACCCATTAAGTGTAAAAAGTGATTTGGAAGACCATGACCGCCTACGTCCTGAAAGGACAAGGCAAATAGAATAAGAAGAAAAACGAAAATAAAACTGTTAGACTATATAACACATATTAAATATTAACTTGGAAGTTACACTTTTTGATTTATATCAGCAAGATATTTAGATTATCTCTCTATAGTACGTTTTATAAAATATATAGCCAGCTGGTACTCATGAATGGGAGGTTTTAATATGTGTCACTCTAATGTATGGGAAACCATGACACCATAGATTTAAAATGAAATGTCGTGGACCCGGTTAAGAGTCCAGCAAGAAATAATACAAACACCAAAATAGGAAATAACGTGGAACTCTGATAGCAGAAGGAAAAATACGGGTAAGGAAGTAATACTATAACTGGGACTTGCAATAGTCGTACAGTACCAGTCTTGTCTATCTCTGCCTATCGTTCTCCGCTGATCTGATTATGCTGAACTCCCGCGTATCGCTCATTCTGCTCTGCCACCTCTTGTGAGAGGAAGTATATATAGTTGTAGGAAGAGTTCAAACCGTTGTAATGGGTGATGCCATGATGACAAAAAGAATTAATGATTTCAAACATGGAAGAAGAATTATTTCCCCAGTCAATCCCCTTTCGGCATCGAAATTATCACCAAAACGTAAAGACCAAATAATTGAGTAATTTATTAATCTTGAAATCCCACATATATAATTGGTCTTTTAAGGTATTATCTTCGAGAGTACGCACTAAACTATGCCAGATTATATGCGAATCAATATTTTTACGATAAAAAGTTGTACATTCAAGATATATAAATATTTCTATGATACGTCAATCAGTTAGTTAAGTGCCATACGTGAAGCACGCTTGGGCGATCATGTCTCGAAAGAGACATGACTGACTGGGCAGAAGATTATCCCGTAGTAGGTTGCCATTGCTTTCTGCGGTAGACTGGTTGCCGACCAAGGCTATAGAACCCAATCTGTCCTGCTATGTAACCCATAACTGGAAGGAATAGACGGATTATACCTTTCCCAAGGTTATTTGTGCATAAGTAAATACAATGGATTCAACTGGAATTCGAACTCGGCTCCTCGGTTTCTCGGTTTCTCGGTTTCTCGTTCCGGGCCGATATCTACTGTACCACAAGGCACATCCATGGTACGTGTACCGTAATAATAGCAAATATATCCAAAATAACAAGAAATAAATTGTGAAACTGCGAATATCACATAAAGCGGTATGAGAAATATCTAAAATTCAATAAACAAAAATATATTCCTTTGGACGAAAATATTTGAAGAAAATATTTATGGTGGTTTCGAAAGCAAACAGCGAAAAAAAGCCAAATATTGAAAGCTATAGCTAAAGGCTAAATAAGGAGCCAGCTACCACCTATAAGTAAACATAGAAAAAGGAAAACATGCAACTAGGATGATTATATATGAGTGAGCTGAACCGTCCAAAATGACGTCAAAATATCTTTATCGATATGCCGTCTTAAATGACGGCAGTATATATATTGATGAACCTATCTATTAAGTATCTTACATTATTATATGAGAAAAACAACAAAATAATCCAAAGTACGGACGGATATATATATATATATATATATATATATATATATATATAATATATATATACCTTCGCTAATATTATAAAGGGTGTTGTATATATATATATATATATATATATATATATATATATATATAATCTCTTGCCGCGTTTTTACTTTTTAACAGTGCTTTGTTTTATATTCTTGTATTTTCATTCATATAAGGTGGTAAAGTTTAATAACTGGTAGTGAAGAGAATGAACGGAGCTGTTGATGCCACACTATTGTCTCTCTTTCTCTATGAGCGTCATATATATATATATATATATATATATATGGTAATATATTTTATAAGTGTTTATGATAAAAACAGTTCACTGCCACACAAAAGACTTGCGTTTTGGTGGTAACATATCATCACCTTATCAGGCAGTGAAATATGTTTTTTGTTTTTGTTATGAATCATTATATAGAGAAAATTAAAGGTAACACAATTTTTACCATATCCAGACAAAATAGTTTTAGAGAGCTTATCTCAATTAACCAATATAAAGTTAGGTCATGATGGATAGGTAGAATTAGATTATAAGAGTGAGGTGCGTAGAGAATTGAAATAACCTAAAAAACCCGGATCTTTTCTGTCATTAATGGAATAATTCGATGTCTACATATGTATCTGAAAATATCAGGAAAGTTATTTTGTGTATTTTTAAAACAGTTACAGGCTTTTTAGAAGTTCTTTATCACTTAATGGAGGGAACATTTATAAAAAAGGCAAAATGTTAAACATATTATCTACGTGGGAAATATATCTCAACATTTCGAGAATGTTATTGTGTGTATTTTTGAAACAGTTACAGGATTTTTTAGGAGGAATTTATCACTTAATTTAGGGAAAAGTTATAAAAAACGGCAAAATGTTAATATTATCTACGTCAGAAATATGTAGTCGACTTAGTAAGTGTTCTATCCGTTAAAAATGCAAATCAACCATCAGAAGATGGCAGAACTAATAAACCATTCCAGGTGGTAGATTATCGATTAATAGATCTAATTATAATAGATTAGAAAATAAAACAACTACTGTATACTTTAGGGTATATGTTAAAAGATGGTGTCAGATGGAAGTTACTTTGCTACAGTTGTTTACAAGGTATAATTTTGGGAATTTCATATCCAAAAAGAATAGCAAATAGGTAAATTAAAAAAAAATCCTATTAATAATAATTTCATTAATATTGAAATTGATTAAGGTAGAGGGCTCGATCTAAATAGTATGTTCTATTTACAGAGTTAAATATATAAAAGTAAAACAAAAATTCCGATATTAAATTTCGTTTGATGACCATTTCAACGTTTTGTCAGCAACGGCGGAAAACAAAACCTTTATTAATTCAAACCTGTTACAATATCTTTATACCGGTAGAAGCCCAAAAACATATCCATACAAAATTAGTTAAAATGGGATGGTATTACCAAATTCTTAATGTAAGAAAGTAAGAAAAGGGAAAAATAGACAGAGATCCCTGTCTCCATAACAGAAGACTTTGCACATCATCTGTAAGAGCCAAGAGGGATACAAGTGGTAGAGGGGACGGAAAGGAAAGAAAAGGCAAGGGAATGAACAGGGTAAATTATCTGAGTAGTAAGCTATATGCCGTTAAACTAAACACACCAAATAAATCTTTCTGACTTTCGTACAAAGCCAACCTATATACACATTAAAAAATCTCGTGCAAACGAAAAACACGGATCTCTTTGGCGCAAACTGAATTCGGAACTACAGCTTGGAATCTTGTCTAAATTGAAAGTATGTCTACTGTTTTTACGCATATGTTAAACGAACCTTTATTTAACTTTTTGTATTCGTGTGAAAAGAGAAATTATGCCAAATTTTTTTCTATTATGTAAAACCAAACTAGATCTAACTTTTAGAATCGTGTGAAAAGAGAAACCATATTTTGATTCTTGTTTAAAATGAACGTATGTCTAACATTTTGAACAAGTGAACCTATATAAAAAATTTTATACTCGTACAAAGGGAATGTACTTTAATTTCGTGCTAAGCAAACTTATGTCTAGCTTCTTAAATCTAGAGCTAAACGAACCTACGTCTATCTTTTTGACTACCGAGCAAAGCGAACCTATGTCTCGCTTTTGATCTCGTGTGAAAACGGAGCCTATATCAACGTTTCGAATCTCATCCTAATAAAAAAATGTCGATTTTTTTACTTTCGTTCAAACAATGTCTACCTTTCTTGCACTTGTGTTAACTAAATAACTGTTAGAATTGATTTTTTTCGAACCAACCGTGTCTCTACTTTATTAACTGGAAAAATATGTCTACCTTATTTAACCCGCAAAATGAATATGCCGTGAAACAAACCAAAACTGTCCAAATCAAATGGTGACTTTATGAACATCCTTTTATTTTTTGCTATGAACACTTTGACGCAATTTTCGAAACGAGGTAATTACAGATGTTAAACTGTTTATATGATATAACATTAGTTTGTAACCTGCAATTCTTTATCAGTTATCGTCTGGACGAAAGACGAGAAATTAATTATAAGGATAATCTTTAATTTGCAACATTCACTTTGTAATTAAAAGAAGAATATAAGGTAAATCGATTTGTTTAAGCCCAGTCAATCTTCTTTAAAATATATAGCTCTCGCCATTTTGGATGAGAGTATGAATATGTTCAAAGTCTAAATCGATGACTAAATCTGTCGTGTGGCTGAAGGTGTTAAGTATTTTGCTAGAAAAAGAATTATAAAAACAATTGAAAGTTAATATTTTTAATGCGGGTATACTTAGAAGACAGACCTGTACAAGTGTTTAGATTCTTTCCACATAATTATTATACATTATTTTGAAGATAAATCAGTGAACATTATTGTTCCTATGTCAACTCAGAATTCAAAATCAGTTAGGTGTAGTACAAGCAACTGCACACCATAAAAATTGCATGCTACACAAATCACAATAGATGTACCTAACGGGTAAGTTTGTGGATGTATAAATAATGGGTCGTGTCTAAAGTATCATTTGTCAAAACAATATATCTAGAAAAGCAAAGTACAATTCGTTGTTCAAGTGTTAGTAGCCGTCTTAAATTTTAGATGAACAATACATATACACATACACACACAAACGCACGAGCACACACACACACACACACACACATATATATTTATATATATATATATATAAAATTAGATACTGATTCATACAGATTCTTCTATACATTTGACTCTTTCTACATCACTTTTTAATTTTCTTTCCTTTCTTCTTTCTCAACGCACAAATATTATTATTAGGGATTATGAATTGTGCCCTTTAATTTCATCTCCCTGCATCTTAATAATTTTAATTTTGTAATTTTAATTTTAAAATATTAATTTCTTATCTCCATGTAGTCATTAGCAATTATTATTTTCCACATGTTATTAAAAAGTAGTAACCTAACATCATAAGATTTAAGCCCATTGCATAACGCATGTTAATTCTGAGTCGAGCCTTCGACGTATGAACGTAAGAAATAATATATATAAAACAAAATTTTGATGTTTAAATCCGTTAAATCGCCATTTCACGGGGGCTTCCCCGTTACCTCAGCAACGGCGAAACAATATTTATTCAAAATCTTCTTCTTCTTCTTCTTCTTCTTCTTCTTCTTCTTCTTCTTCTTCTTCTATGTCCCCTGTCCCTTCAGGGCATAAGTGATCATGGTTCTCCACGTCTTCCTATCCATTGTGGCTCTTAGTATGTTTGCTCCTGTTACTTGTAACAAACCCCGATCCGTTATCCACCTGATCAGGCTCTGCAAATATGTTATCCGCTGCCTTCCTCTGTCTCTCTTTCCTTCTATCTGGCCAGTCATTATCAGGTTCTCCAAGCTCTCTTTCCTCATTGTGTCCCAGGAACTTCAGTTGTCTCTTCCTGATGCGCATTATTAATTTCCTTTTTGTTGTCATTCTTTTCAACACCTTATAGTTGCTTGCATGCTCAGTCCATGATATCCGCAGTATCCTTCTGTAGAACCACATTTCTGCTGCTTCCAGTTTTGTCCTCATTTTCGATGATATTGTCTAGCATTGACTTCCGTATTGAAGAACTGACATCACATAGCAATCCAGCACTCTTTGCTTTGTTTCTAGTGAAATTTCCCTGTGTGTTAGTACTATAATCAGCTTCTGCAACGCATCATTTGCCATGCCAATTCTCCTTCGGATCTCTGTGTCACATTTTCCATCTCCTGTTAGAACACTTCCTAGGTATTTAAATTTTTGTACTTGCTTGATTCTGGTTTCCCCCACCTGTATTTGTCATTTTGGGTTGCACCTTTTGCTGATGACTATACATTCAATTTTCTTAAAGTTTATTTGTAGTCTTTTTTGTCACTCTCCGCCTCTACCTTCTGTAGGAGGTCTTGTAGTTTCCTTTCCGTATCTGAAATCAGAACTGTATCATCTGCATACCTTATGTTGTTCATGTTGTGGTCTCCAATAACAAATATTGGCGTGTCATCTAGGGTCCTCAAAATATTCTCGCTGTACAAGTTGAACAGATCCGGTGAAAAGACACATCCTCGTCTTAAACCTCTTTCTATCATTGTAAATCTACTGAAATCGTTACCTATCCGTATGCATGCCGTTTGCTGGCAGTAGAGATTCTTGATTACTCTGATGTCTTTCCCAAAAATGACGAGGCTGCCAAGCATCTCCATGAATTCTTTGTGTCGTCAAATGCCTTAGCATAATCAATAAAACATAGGTACAAGTCTTTCTTCATTTGTATTGCCCTTTCGGAGAGCATCCTAATCATAAATATAGAGTTCCTTGTTCCAGTGTCTTTGACGAATCCGCACTGTTCCTGTCCTATCTCTGGCCAGATTCTGCTTCTCGCGCTATTCATCAGGATTCTGACAATCAGTTTTGTAATGTGACTCATTAAGCTGATAGTTCTGTGTAGTTCACACTCGTTTTTACCTGGTTTCTTCGGCAGTGCTATAAATATCGACTTGCATAGCTCGTCTGGTATTATTCCACTTCTATAAATTTCGTTTATTATGTCGGTTATTTTTTTCTATGCCATATTCCTCTAAGGCTATCAGCAGCTCTATCACGACGCCGTCTGGACCAACTGCTTTGTTTCTGTTCAGTTTGGCCATTGCAGATTCCACTACGGATTTTAGTATTTCCAGTTCATCCACCTCCTTGTGTATTCTCGGTTGTTCTCTCCTGTCGCAAAAATGATCCTTTATATACTCTTCCCATCGCTTACTCCAATATGATTGTTACATACTTAGATTTTATGCATCCTGTTGAGGAGCAGGTGTTTTGTCTTGTCAGTTCTCTCATCTTTTTATGCATCTCTGCTTTATTGGTCCTGCTCAGTCCCTCTACTTCTGCGCATTTGTTATTGAGCCATTCCTCTTTAGCTTGTCTGCATTTGTTCCTTATCTCCCTGACGAATTTCTTGTACTCTGCTCCAAGCCGTGGCGTTATTTTTGTATCACTTGCATCATGTGGAGAATCTCTTCAGTCATCCACTCGTTTTTTCTTCTGCGTCTGATTTCCTTTGGGGCAATGTTGTTCGCTGAGGTCACCATCGCTTCCTTTAGCGAGTCCTATTTTGAGTGCCATTTTCCAATTTGTTCTTCATATTTCTTTCTCACGCTGTTATTGTATTCTTTCTTTTCACCCTTAGTTAGCTGACTGGGACGTGGTCACTTTCGCAGTCAGCACCTGGATATGTTTTGCATTGGACCTGAATCTCTTGTTTATAGTTATGTAGTCTATTTGGTTCATCGTGTCACCTCCTGGGCTTCTCGATGTCCATAGACGTCGTGGGTGTTCTTGAAACAAGGTGTTAGTAATTACCTGGTCATTGGCTGAGCACCATTGGACCCATTTTTCTCCTCGTTCGTTGCGTTCCCCTAGTCAAAAGTTGCCGGTCGTGTCTCCTTCCCTCTCTTTACCTACCTTGGCATTCAAGTCTCCCATTATAATCCTTATTTCTCGGCTTTTGAGCTGATCCTTGGCACTGTCTAATATTGAATAGAATGTTTCTATTTCGTCCTCCAAACTTTGAGTTGTCGGCATATAAACTATTATGATAGCTATGTTGAAGGGCTTTCTGCGCAGTTTAACCAATAGGACACTCTCTGAAAGCTGACAGTACCCAAAAACGCATTTATTTACTTCTTTGTTTAGTATTTTTTTAATTCACAGGAAAATAAATTGGGGTGGGATGAAATAATTTTTGAATTTAAAGAAGTAAACAGGGAAGCAGAGAGATACCTATATCTCATATTAGAAGACCTCCCGTCTTCCTTATATGAGTTGAGAGTTTAACAGTTAAAATTTAGCCATGTCAGAAGGGATAGAAATCGGAGGAGGAACCAAAGGAAAAAAGAAAGAAGAAAAAAGAACAGGAAATGAAAAAAAAGGAAAAAAGGAAAACGCGGGGAAGTAGTGGTTGTCAGGGAAGTAAGCTAAGAAAAGAAAAAATCCCATAGAAACAAAAGAAAACTACTACCATCAGTCTTGAACAAACATTGAAAAATTTACCATAGCGATTTTAGTTTAAATAATTAATGACAGGGACAAATTTTATAGAAAAAATTGACATACTAATTTGAATATGAATTTTAAATTTTAAACTAAAAATAAAAAGGGTAGATTTAAAAGAAATCCATTACTACAAGTATACACACATATATACACACATACATACACAAGCACACAAACACATACACACACATACACACATATACACGCATATACAAAAATACATATTCCCAAACATAATTTATTTAAAAATGTAGAGAAAAATCGCAATTCACGAGTAAAATTTAATTTTAATTAATTTGAAAAACTTTAAGAAACTAAATTTAAGGCAGCTTAGTACAAAAGGAAAGAAATGATTATATTTTTATTGTAAGGGCTCTGCTAAAAGTTAACCAAAACTAATCTGTATATGTAAAAGGTAATATAGATTTAGCATTAAAAATAAATATGAATATACATATAGAATTATAACAAGGCGCAGGAATGTTAAATGAGTATTATAGTTATGAACAACAAAATGGATATCAGAATCTTCACAAAAACAAAACAAAATATATAAAGTTGCATGAAATAGTGAGGACCAAAAGGTTAGTCTACAAATTCTTACATGTTAAATAGTAGATATTCAGATAGGAACAGAAAGAAGGAAATTATCCATAAGGCTGGAGTTTGTATTTGGTAGTGGGATTCAAATTTACTAGCTTAAAATAAAAATATTTTCCTAAAATCATAAAATAAAACTTAAATCTTAAGTTTTAAAATTTACAAATTTTCGACTTATGGCGGTATTTGCTAATGAATTTTTCCCCCTAAATTTAAAAGTAGGTGCTGATTTGGTTACTTTAATACGTTTATTTTTATTATTTGTATTTTTTTCTCTAAACATATATATATACATATATATGTTCTACGTTTAGAGGAAACAATTCTATCTATATTTGTATAATGTATTAAATAGTCATAATGATATTCGTATTAAAATAAAAAAGAATAACAATGCAAACGATATGTACATATTATTTGAAAACCTCTACGACACAGACTTCCAAAAAAATCCCAAACCCCCTAACAGTCTTAGACACAACAAAACTAGCATCAGAAAACATTTCTGAGAACAATGACATAATAATAAATGAATCAAACTCGGGCAGTGTTGTAGTCATTATAGAGAAAATATAGTACAAACAATTATTCAATATATGCTAGGAAATGGGCATAAATACTGATTAATCAACCATAATACAGATGAAAACATCGCATCAAAAATAATAAATCTAACTTAGAGCCTACCTAGGTTTCACCTGACGATCCGTTAGGTGAAGCCTATAATCTTTTACATTTTAAAGGTTAGAAATACTAAGCTGCTATGGTTTTGCAAGGCGTTATAAACTGACTGATTCCGTAACGCTATATTTTCAGTGCAAAACATGAATTTGCGGATATGAAGTTGAAAACAGAAATTTACAATAAAAAGAGGAGAGAGTCAGGACTAGCATATAGTACTGTACATAATTTTCAAGGATATTTCCTGGTTTGTAGAAACATAAATTGTACTTGTTCTAACTTTCGGCTTGTCTTAATATACACTTTTTAGTAATCTTTTTTTCTGTCATCGAAAAAAGTTTTAAACAGAATTTCTAGACAATCTGTATTCTATTCTTTTACGGATGTGTTTGATTATGTTAGCAGGATGATTAGATCCAATGTCCAGGTATCTCATTTATGAAAGCCAATACAAAATTGAGTTATGTGAACACTGATTTTAAAATTATATGGACATAAATATAAACTGGAATAAAAAATCTTAACTGGATAATCAATCAGTCAGTCAGTGAACTGTCATACGTGATACACGATTGCTCGATAATAAAACGAAGGAGACATGAAAGACTGGTCCGAAGATTTACCGATGTAGGTTGTCATTACTTTTGCGGAAGAAATTGTTGCTAACCAAAGCTATATAACACTCTGTCCTGCTATTTAAGCTAGAGAGAGAGGCGACGGATACAATCCTTTCTCAATTTTTTTTTTTTATGTGCATGTGAATGTAACTTTATTCAATTGTAATTCGAACTCTGTTCTCTGATTTCTCGTTCCGATATCCACTGCACCAAAATGCACATAATAAGCAAATAAAAAAGAACAAGTGGAAACAGAATATTATTTCTTTACCCCACTTTTTAATTTAGATGTAAAGTCTATCATAGCAAAAATATTTTTTGAATTGCTTAATAAGCACTGTCCAAATTATCCTGAATCACACAATATATTTTTAAAAAAGACGCAGTTAAATTAAGATATGTTCAATAAAATTTCAATCTTGTTTCATTTAAGTGTACACACACACACACACACACACACACACACACATATATATATATATATATATATATATATATATATATATATATATATATACACACTGTAATGTAGGAGCCTTGGTGCTTGGTAAGATAGATTGCACAGGAGATTAAATCTTTCCTTTTTTTCGTCATTCTTTTTTATTGGATTTTTTCTGGATAATTTTGACCCATTCATTGTTGTATGAATTTGGTCTGAGGATCGGTTTATAAGAGAGTCGCGAAATATTATATTACCAATGATTTTATAAAAAACATGTTCTTCATATATATATATATATATATATATATCGTTACATACATTAAGATTTGATGATCTTTTTTTTCGGTTATTCCAACAACTTAAATATTTTTTGTTTTCTTGAAGAGACAGAACATAAAATTGTCCATAATCCTTATCATTTCTTTCGACCACGTCTATATCCATTTTCAAGTGATTTTATGTTTCGGCTATTGTTATTATTTTACTTACGATTTGAGTACGTAGTACTTGATTTATTTTGAAAAAGAGCGTTTATTTCACGCTCTAACTGGTAGGCGTGACTTGAAATCATATGAACATCCATTTATTGAGAAAAAAATTCCAGTACACTATTTTCTCTATTAAATAATTTAAGGCTGATGCTAGGACAGAAATGTTTGATATAGAATTCCTCTCTAATAATCAGATTATTTTTTATATGGTAATTCATGTAGAAATCTGGTTTTTGATTAGAATTGTTCTTTATGTGCTCTGTTAAATTATGGATTATTAAATATTTTCTCATGGTACTTTGGTTTGATAAGTGATATGTTAATTATCTACTCAAAGAGGTAGTATGTGTCTAATATAAGCAATTGATATCTGACAAGAAACACATTCTTCCAATAAACATTGTAATTTATACAATGTTTAATTTAGATTTGATGGAGTTAAATTGATTAGTCAAGAGGAAATTTTACCTCTTTCATATTCTGTATATATTACAAAATTACATGTTTTTGGGAAATTATGGCAGAAATATTTTTTGAAATAGTTTTCCATAATCAATTGTCCCTGCTTATAATTTTGGTACAGTTGGTTGCAGTAAAATATGTAGATGTTTTGTTGTATATTATTTTTATTACAGATGCCCTGCATTTTTTGTAAGAATAATAATTTGATCTAGGCTTGAAGTCCACAAATGTAAGTCATTTTATGTATCTTTGAATTCTTTTATGTATATATTTTTACTCAAGTCTGTTTAATGTTTTTGTTATCCATATTTGAATGTTTGCCGTGACATGTTTTTTAACGTTTAGAAATTTCATTGCATTCGGAATTTATATATATATATATATATATATATATATATATATGTGTGTGTGTGTGTGTGTGTGTGTGTGTGTGTGTGTAGTGATTTTCTCACCTGCGCAATGTGTCTTCCCTGTGTCTCTTCTACAAATACATTCACGGCTTTTGCTCCGATGAACTTAACTCACTGGTGCCCACTATATATGATTTTACGCAAGACACAAGATTTGCAAATAAGTCTCACTTTTTTTTACTGTGAAACCAACAATATGTAAACGCAAATTTTACTCCACGAGTTTCTTTTTTTGTACTTTCCGCCTGTGGAATTTCTTTCCATTTACTTGCTTCACCGCCTGCTACAATATCCAAGAATTTAAATGTAAAGTCAATAGTCAACTCCTATCTAACTAATCTGCATTGTCTCTCCATGCTCCATTCTCCGTCCACTCCACTTTCATCAGTATTCTCATCCTTCTCTTACCCACTTCCTGACAGTCCCATAACCTGTCACGCTTTCTCATAACTTTCCTCCTATGTAGCTCCTTGCAAAACAGTGGCAGTAAATTGCCTGGCTAGAAACGATATGTTTCTAAAAAATAAATATATAAAATTAAAACTACCATCAGTATTTTAAGAGAAAGAACTATATATATGTATATATATATATATATATATATATATATATATATATATATATATATATATATTGTGCATGTGTGTGCATGTGTGTTTGTGCGTGTGTGTGTGTTTGTGTATGTGATTTCGTGTAATTTATATGTGTACGTACTCGGATTTATCTGTAATAGTTAAAGTTCCAGTGAGTGTAATTTTTGTCACCTTCTCTATACTCTTCCTAATATTAACATATACATAGGCAATATCATGTAACATTTAATAAATTGTCATTTACAAATAAGCACCTTAAGTTAATGGATGTTATAAATGCAGGAAAATGATCTTACATTGTTTGAATTGGTTGCGTATCCATGTCTTTATCAGTCATAAGTGTTCGCAAGAAGTTCTCTTAATATATAATTTTAACGTCCTCTAAATTATCTAGAAGATTCATTAAACTCTTTAGCATTTAGAAAGGAAGTTCATTATGTGAAAGTTTTTGAAATCATTTCATCTTTTTTTCTCTTCAACTCTTTGTGTTTTCTCGGTAAATATCACGTTCGCTATTGAGTTAGTGTAATGTGTAAGTTGTATCGAAATTTAGTCTCTTCACCTTTCTCTGTTCCCTTGTTTACAGTTTTGTTCAAAGAGTTTGGCTTCGTTACTATTGGCGTTTTTCTTAGTATTTTTCCTGTCTTTGGGGATCAGAGAGAAGTCTAAGTGACCGTATCTGGAAGCCAAGCATTGCTTAATATGGAGGAATTTGGGAATAAAGATGAAAGTTTTCTTTGCGCAATGTAAGTAGATAGGATCGGAAAATATTATTGATTTCTTTTTGAAAAAATAAAGAAAGAGAGATAACAGAACTGAATTATATCCAAAGTATCAGAAACATTACAAAAAATAAGCAATGAAAGAAGAGCAGGAATATCATAGACATGCAAAATAAATGCGAAAAAACAGGGCATATATAAAAAATATTAAAAAGTATTACTTGAAAAAAAACAACAAATAAGCAAATACAGACGTATTAAAGAAGAACAATTGATTTAAATTGAAAAAAAAAACACAGAAATGGCTGTTCAGAAAAACACACATGTTAAAATAACGGATAGATTATGATTATAATCATGAAAAGCATAAAAAACAATTCAACAAAGTTTAAAAAAAGACGAATAATGTAAATAGTACTTTTTTAAAAAAAAAACATTACAATTTATATGTTAAAATATATATCCAGAGTACGACAGAAATATCACCCACATGTAACTCCCAGAAATACGGCAAACAAGGCAAAATAATAAGAGGTATAAAACAATCAATAAACACACGAAAAAACACTAGCACAGAGACACTTGCACAGACGAATATACTCACGCAAAAATATACACAAATTTTAAAATTTTGATTACTAGCAATATAGCACGGCGTTGCTCGGGTGTAATGAAAGTTTTAAAACTAATCCATGGTTCTGGAGCTCAGAAACTTTGGACGGTGGCAAGAAAGACTAAAAAGTTTCCAGTTAAAGCGAAACCGTAGACTGAAAGAAAATAAATGAATGTATTTTGATTTCCTGGTATCGATTTATATATATATATATATATATATATATATATATATATATTATCGATTTTCTGTACTATTGTTGTAAGAACTGCAACCTTGAAACTTCTGAAAATAGTTTCTTATGTCTTTGTCTATGAGTGTGTCAAATTTGATTAAATTCGGACCACTCATTCGATCACCCGATTTTTTAGATTATAGATTTTCGATATTTATCGGGTTACCTCGACACAAAACCTAGATAAGATCACTCGGAGACGCTTAAAGTACAAGTGTGTAAATTTTCAAGAAAATCGGTTCAGACGTTTCGGAGTCTATAGGTAACGGATACACACACACACACACACACACAAACACACAAACTTCCATTTATAAATAAGTTTAGTTATAGACGTGTCAATATATCCGTTAAAATTTAAATCTGTAGAAATCTATCAGTATCCTTCGCAATTATGTGATAATGGACTCGACTTGAGTATACATATACTCCGGCCATAATAAGATCCGTAAGTTACAGTACAAGTACCGTAGAAGTCCATAAGTTACCGAAAGATACCGAAGTGACACAGAAAATACCGTGTCATTAGTCATTCTAGCTCTGAACCCCACTAAGCCAGAATAGTATTACACGAATATACTAATTCCAGCACAGCTTCACTTCATATATATTCATATATATTCTTACTAATCGTATTCCAGAATTACTAACCTACGTTCCAGTTGTATCTTTACGTTTAATATAACCTACTTTCTATCTCAAATACCTGTTTTTTTTTGGGTTTTTTTTTTCATTATTTTGTGTGGTTCCTCATCTGGAATCTACAACAGTATATATGACTATATATATTATTCTGTATTCTATTGATGATGGTACATGTTTCATAACAGATGTAGGGTGGCTAGACTTCGGATATATATAGATATATAAATGTTTGGTATATAGTTTTCTGTAGGGTTGGTTTATATTTTCCTATAGATTTAAGGTTACATCGAGGAATTTTTTTAAAAAATTTGTTTTAATTATTATTTTTAAATTAAGATTTTTAAATTCTTTATGTAACATCTTACCTTATTTTATCATCAATAGAATACAGAATTAGTAGTAATTCAGCAAATGAAGAAGTTTTTGATAAGCATAGCATTTTTTATAATACTGCCTTAAAATAGTGTATATAAAAACCCAAATGTTAAATATGTAAACGAGAAAAGTAATAGAAATATTATCACATTTTCAACCAAATCACAAGGAGTAAATTGGGTAAAAAATTACTTTCGTTAATCAGGAAACACTTTCTGAAAAAAATTCACAAAGTAAGATTTTTAATAAAAACACTATTAATTTAAGCTACAGCTGTATGAACAATCTAGAAAAAATCATAAAGTATTACAATTATAATAGTTTAAATAACTTTATCAAAATTAATAAAAACAACCGGATAACAGAAAATAACAATTTAGACAAGGAAAATGTAACTGTAGAAAACCTACTGATTGCCCGTTAGAAAACTGGTACCTAACGGAATAAATCGTCTACCAATGCTAAATATCTTCAAACGAAAACCAAATTAATATAAAAATTTATATAGGGAGTACTAAAATACTCTTAATTAGCGAATTTACTAACTGTGATCTCCATTTAATAATAACAAATACAAAACTAGAACATCCCTATCAAAATATCATGGGTATCTAAAGGAAACAAAAAGAACACCCACAATAAAGTGGAAATTCTAAATGAAGCTAAAAGATGTTAGTCCTTAAATGAACCAAGTTCATTATGTTTTTACGGAAAACTATTTATTATTAAATCATTTAAAAAGAAAAATCTATTAAATAACCGTAATGAGATAAATGTCATATGTAGACATTGCAAAATGTTCACATTAAAATGGGTAAAACCTAAATGAAATAACATGCATACAGCCAAGAAGTTCTCAAAGAAAATAATTAATGAAGAACTATCAAAATAAAATAAGTTGAAACATAAAATTAATGATATAAAATAAATTTTTTTATTAAGAAACAAAAATGTTTTACAACAAATAAATAGATATTAGAAAGATGGTACAAAGATAGCAGAAAATAAATAAGAATAAAAGGAAGTACAAAAATATTATTTATAGATCGATGATTTTCGAGAAAATTACAACTAGGAAACCAAAAATGATAAGAAAGTGAAAACAACAACTTTAGTACTAAATGAGCATATCACATCAAAGACAATATAATTAATGGAAAATGATAAGATTAAGTTAAAGGCAGGTTGACATCTTGATCGTTAAGAAGGGGAAAGAAGAAAATGGAAAAGTAAGATAAGGAAAGGGAAAAAAAAGAAAAAAAAGAGACAAACTTGGTTAGTATGTTTACTTTGGGGCCAAATCCCAAAATGAATCTCCGCTCTGATTAGTTAAAAGAAACACATATGTGCATTTTATATCTTCCCATATACATCCATACACAGCAAACTAAATGTTTTTGTTATTTAAATGTAAATCATCTGTACAACCAACATCAAACATTGCCTCATCAAGAGAATCTGTCTCGAAACATAGAAATTTCTGTGTCGCAATGTACAATTAATTCATAACTATATATATATATATATATATATATATATATATATATATATATATATGAAAACGGATAAAGCCCCCCTTAACCCCTACATTAGTATATAAGGATCTAGAAGAGTGGACATTCAGAGCAACTCTAATTTCACAATTTGGTAAAGAAGACGGAATATATTTCGAAAAACTTGTCGTACAAAAAAGACTTCTGCAGGTTTTGAAATTAAGATTTTCTTCACTTACTTCATTATATATATATATATATATATATATATATATATATATATATATATACAGCCGGATTATGCAAATATATCTAACGGGATTCTTTTAATATTTAAGCCGGTAGATGTAAGTAAATAAATGAATATTTCGTTTAATAATAAAAAACAGTGCATCTACTCAAATGAGTACCAACTATAAATTACGTTTAAATAGATAAATTAGATTATATATATATATATATATATATATATATACAAGTGTGTGTGTGTGTGTGTGTGTGTGTGTGTGTGTGTGTGTGTGTGTTTAGACGATAATGTTTCATTGGATAGTATAGATATTTCTTTCTACTTATTTTCTACTGATCCTTTCTAGTTGTTTCTTATGTCAAGACCTAATTCATAAATATAGATTTCGATGTTATTTTCAGCTTATGTCTATTTAATGTTTCTACGATCATATGCAGTGTTTAACTACAATAAATCTTGTAACTGCGACATAAACCTGCATTCCCTTGTGATTCTGATTTAAAGAAAATAAATCAAGCGCGAAAGTTCTGTTATGTAATAGTTATTTTAGAATATTTTAATTGATACGTTGTTCTTAATTTTTTAAATTTTTTTGTAAGTTTCATCACTGGAGAGCATGGAGTCGGATGAGCGTTCCATAAGCAAGAAGAGTGAGAAAAGAATATCAGAAAAATGGACGAATAATACTATTAAAGTTATATAAGATAGATTATAGCGAAACATTGTCTATCACGACAGAGTGAACCAATTTTCTTCGTGGAAGCCCTTGCAACTGATTCAACGTAGTCAATCCACTTCATCGCGGCTGAGAATATTAATCAATGTAGGTGCAACGAGTCTCTCCCCTTGACGATAGCAACATTCACACTGATGAAAGATAGAATTGGCTCTTTCAGATGATTAACGGAGTGCTGTTTAATTTGAGAAGTGTTAATATTAACAAGCTAATATTTGCCCTGTTAAGAACAGATTATAGATCATTTGTGACTTCGACTGCAATTTTCTCTAATCTAATTGATCAGAGTGAATATGGAGACGGAAGTAAATGTTTGTGTCAGCATCATAATATTTTGATACCTGCTGTTATCAGGAAATTCGTTTTTGAACATTATTAACAAATTGTGAAAATGGATAAAGCCCCCCCCCTTAACCCCTCCATTAGTATATAATGATCTAGAAGAGTGGACATTCAGAGCAACTCTAATTTCACAATTTGGTAAAGAAGACTGATTCTGTTCCGAAAATCTTGTAGTACAAAAAAAGACTCCTGCAGGTTCTGAAATTAAGATTTTCTTCACTTACTTTCATTATTAACCAATGCTGAAACTGCTATATGTTGTAATATATAATTCTTACTTTAATTTAAAGACACGGCTAGGGTGGTGTACAATATATTGATTTCAAACATATGCACCGTAATGGGGGCGCTAGAGAGTGTCGTCAGTGATGTCATCGCGAGGGGTTCCAATTTTCCAGTGTCTGAAAGCGCTTATCGTGGGTGGGCCAGAAACTGATCATCTCTGGTCGAGTCGGCGTGGTGAGTGGGGTATTATGTTGAAAGACCCGAAAATTACGTTTAGGCCCGCTACGAAACCTTGCACATGCTTCTGATTGGCGACAGTCAGAGCCATTTTCATTTAGAGACGAACCGTACATGAGCTCGTCCGAAACATTAATTCATATAATTCTCAAAGATATTTGATCTTAAAATAATAGAAAGAACTCGACCGTATTTCGAATTCGGCTCTGCAAATTCTCAGACCGAAAAATATGCTTTAAAATGTTTTTGCGAATAAATTCATCAAAGGTATCTATTTTTAATATTTACAACCTCTAATACTGATAATCTGACAATCTTACATAAAAATACCTATTACTTATACTTTACTTAGTTATCTCCCTTGCAAATAAGTGCTGCGTTTATTATTAGTAGTTCACTTTTTATTCACCTAAGAAACAGTTTGAGATTTTTTTGTGGACGGAGGGAGAATTAGGCAGGTTAATGTTTTTTAGCTGTTTGATAAAATCAAATTTGCAATCTATGTAAATGGTTGGGTGTACTTTTGTATATAGTGGCACCATAAAGTTGATTCATAGCCTTTACCAATTTTTGAACACTTAGTTTTAATTATAGCCTGATTTAATGTACACAAATATATCATTTCTTCAGATATTACTTATAAACTTCAAGAAGTATTTAAACTCATTTCCTCAAATATTTTGAAAATTATATTTTGCATAATTATTATCATGCAAAACTCCGATTTTAAACGAAGTGCAATCCAAAATTTCTATAAATAACCTGGTCTAAAGGGAGAGCCGTATGGACTCGCCGAAATTGCCCTGTCTCTTAATCAAAACATGGATGGTTCTACTCATTTCCTTTACTAAATCTGATCAACTTAGTTCATTAGTTGTTTTATTCCTTAACTCTTGACTAGATATTGTCGAGTATATCAGACTGTAGTATCTGTTGATATATCGTTCCAGTCATTTATTAATCTGGAATATCCTAATCATAAGAAAATATTTCCATTATCTGGATGCTGATTGGTATTCAGTTCCTGATTTTCTTCCTTCCGCACCATTGATCGATAATTTTTCTATTAAGAAATGTGCCAGTCAGGGTTATTCGGCCTTCAAACCCTGGTCATATTCTTTCATTCCTTCACGGAAATACAAGGTGAAAACCAGTCTTCTCTAGGGTTCAAACAAGCCAGTTTGTCAGCTACATACAACAGAGATCTTTTTTCCGTCTATATCAACCTGACAGTCCCGTTCACAACAAACGCTTATTCTTCGAAGACGCTAATTCATTGATTACTAACAGAATGTAGCCTTTATCACATGAAACAAATTTTGCTCTTGGGACTACTGGCGGCTCTGTAATAATATATTTAAAATATTTATCTATTCTTCCTTTCTTCAATAAATTTGAGGTGATAACATCGGCTGATCAAAGAAAATAAATTCTCTTTAACGTCTACTCGTGATCAACTGAAATATTCTCATTTGACTTTCTACTAAAAACAGAGAGTCTGTCGATGGATTTACACATAGCTGTTTTTATTGTTTCTGCTGTCATGTATAATAATATGCACACAAAGCATGTTATCTTATAGTATCCTTGTAATTATCGTTAAGAAATGTGATCAGAAACGGCCACTTTTTCTCTGTAAATGTTATAATAAATATGTTTATGTCTCTTGATTTCCTTTTTTTTAAATTCTTATTTGTTATTCCAATATTTGATAATTCTAATTAACGATTCAACCCTTTCCAACTATAAACCTATTCTACGTCTTTTGGGGAAAGCCTCAGAATTTTTAATTAAGACTGAATTCTTTAAACAACTCACATTACGGGCCTTTATTCAGACAAGCAATATAGTGTTGGTTTCTTCATGTTAACTGCATATATATTGACAATAATTGTGGAAAGAGTCTATCATGTTCTAGATAAGAACGGTTACGATCGAGCTATTGCTTTGAATAGCACGAAAGTATTCAACAGGTCTGACATACGCTATTCTTCACAAGTTTAAAAATGTCGGTGTTTCCGGACTTTTTTTTTAAACAGATTTACTCATTTTTATCAAATCGCAAAATGAAAGTTATCTTGAACGGCCACTCTTCTAGATCATTTTGTAGTCATGCAGGTTTCACCCAGGGGTACATCCTTGGCGATAATTTTTTAAATTTTCATCATTTTATCAAAAAATGACTTGTTAATTTTAACATATTCTAAACAAATCTGCACTCTATCAATCTCGTGAGAGATCTGTTTCTGCTTTCCATCTGAAGCCTGCAGGTAAATGACTGGTAGCACCTTCTCGGATGAATATTTTCGGCTAACATGAAATTTCAAAATAACATATCAAAACAATCATTAGCTCTGCTGGTAGGAAAATGTGTTTAGCGTGTCATTCTAGACAGTTATTCTCACTTATCTACAAGCTGACCAGTCGTATATGTTTCGAATATTAATGCCACATAGGTTTCGGTGCTTTTGATATATATTAATAGACTCTCGATAAAATCCAAAGAAAAATCAGCAGTAGTAATATTTTTTTCTCTAGTGTTTTAGTTTTAGTCATTTTCTTATGTAATCTTGCATTCCTTTGCATTTTCTATAAATTCTTCTATAAATAATTAATGGTAATTTTCCGATAACTTTTTCCCTATGGTACCTATTCTTTATTAATTAAATCCATGTACTAGATTGGCAACAAGTTTTCATTAATTTCCAGTTGAATTTGTTAGATATGACGATAAGTATTATGCTAACACTTTATTTTCTCTCACTTCTCTTTGGAGTAGATAGACTAAACTATCGCCTGGTTCACACTCCATCCACGTCTATTGAACAGGTGAAGAGGCTCATCCCTTGTTTTCTGTTTAGGAAGCGGTTTCTGGTTTTCTCTTTTCCAATCTCTTCACTACTATGTAGCCCCCTGCACATCAGGGGCGTTACTGCCTTGCTCCGGGTGATATGATTAAAAAATATCACTCTTCCGTGTCCATGATTTCCAGCCAACATTGTCCTAGAATTTAAATTTTAAAAAATTCAGGATTTAACATTTTGGAATGCTAGATTGAAATGGTTTCAGAAATATTAGAAACTTAGATGTATGAAAAGGTGTTATTCAACTACCAAAATATTATTATATTTGATTTTGAATATAAAAATTTAAACTATATATTCTTCTTTGTCTCAACCCTGATGTTCGATGATATTCACATAAGAACTCAGGTCATGAAACATGATAATGTATGAATTTTGAAACTGTAACCATAACTTTAATTACAAAACAAAATAACATCCTTTTGTAAACGACGTAACATTAATCGGTAGTCGGTTCGTAGCTTAGAGAGTATCATATTTCTCACTAGTATTAATCGTTTGTGATCACGCGAATGCAAAAGGAAAGTTTTGTAAGATGTCCTCTTACGTGCAGTAATTACGCAAGATAAGAAGAAATGAAGTTAAATGATGATGGGCTCTGAATCATTTTAGTCCTAAGCCGAAAAACAAAGAAATAGTAAGTATAATAATTTGAAACTTTTCTTACCTTTATATGTAAACTATTCGAACGGGCATTGAATACTTTTGTTAAACATGGTTCTGTGCTTGTGTTATATCTAGGTTGGCAAGTAAACCTCACCATTTTACTATCAAAATAGACAAATGCAACCGTTGCGTCTACTCTAAAAGCTTCTTTTGCCTTCTACTCTCACTGTAATACAATGTGCACCATATTAAAAAAAAGGTCACCATATTTGTGCTTCTCCATCACTGTTCGTAATGGTAGCTAGTTTCTACTACTCTTTAACTATATATATATATATATATATATATATATATATATATATATCTGTGTGTGTGTGTGTGTATATTTATGTAGCAAATTTCTTTTAATTATAGATTAAATAAATTACAAATAATATATTTGCTTATTTTTAATAAAATCCGTTCATAGTCACGGATATTCATTAGCGCATCACTATCAAAAACTGTCAGACATGATCTGTAACTTTGACAGATGTTATTTTTATTTATTTCTTAAGGTACCCAAGTACTTTCAACCTCTTTCTGAGGTAATCTTTACGGGTGTGAGTTAAGGTAACAAATGTACCCCAAAACAATTTGACCAAGATGATTAACAGTGGGGAAACTCTTTGAATCGTGATGCAACTGTAACTGTTAATAATTAAAGTAATATTTTATACCATGTATATTTGTTATATTTTTTACCAGCTTTTAAATTTATGCTTAGGTTTAAATGGGTAGAGTTTTCTATAATAAGGTAGATGCAATTCGCGGCTTTATTGAATATTTTGTTCACTGTTATGTATTCTTCTAACGGGTGCCCCGCATTCATTTTATTTTATTCAACTTTATTTTGATTTTCGGCTAATTCAATTTTCTTACTTCTTGGTGCATTCCCTAATGACAATCTGTCTGTTTCTTTTTATAGGAATACGCCACGCTGTGTAGCCGACACCCGAGGATAATTGCAGTCGATACTTCCACACTGACGGCAATCAAGATAATGTATCTAGAAAAAACATGATAACAAGTTTAAAATTGATTTAAAAAATATATCAACATACCGAACAAACAATAACATTGAAAGTAACCCAAATATATCAAAGAAATTATCAAACGCCTGATCGTAATTTATAACTCACCAGAGAATGAAGGATTTAGGACCTTAGCAGTTTGTGGCCGATTCCGTTATATTCTCGTATCTTCATAAGTTGCACACTTGACATCTATCTATCTATCTAGCTAGCTAGCTAGCTAGCTATGTCTGTATTTCTGAGATGAGGTATTGTAATTATTTATACTATTTATATTTACACTGTTTACGAAGTGTTGTCCGCATATTTGTAGCGATTTTAACAAAGTTGCAGCTGTTGTACCAACCAAATTTACGGATAATACAAAAGTTAAAATATCAGCTCATATTCAAGGCAATAAAATTCTAGCCATTCGTTCAAACATATAAACTAATAAAAATAAGGGAACCAATAATACGGAATGCTAGAGAAAAACAATAATATCAGAAAATTGTAATTTGAGACCTCGTAACAAATGGTTAATCAGACATTTTCTTTCTAAATCTCAAAAATTAAGACATCGTTGTAGTCAAGAACACATGATGCAGTAAAAAAAAAACTTTGGTTGGAACCAGAGACTTGTATAGGAAAAGGCTACGACGTGTAGTCGCCACGCGAAACTAATTTCACTCGATACTTCCACACTCAAATATGTATATTACACGTGCGCTTGCATCAATATTTTCCGCCAAACCTTCTTTCGAATATTCGACTAAATAGCAAAATTTTATTTTGTGTTGACATAAAACTATCACGCGGTGTGACGTCATAAATCCGCATTGCCCATTTGAGAACTGCGTTTATTATTTTTGATAACTATTGCCGTTGCCAAGCGTAGATTTATGTCAACACAAAATAAAATCGTCGGTGATGGTGGATGATATTGTATTACAGTCTTAATAACCTCTCTGAAGATGGCTCATGTGAGCCGAAAACTTAGAAGCAAATTGATAAAAAATTATCTAAATGTTGGAGAAATTTTGTCTTTATATTCAACCGAAATTAAAGCCAAAATACGACGTTTAGAACGGCTCACGATTAAACGTAATAGACATTCATTGTCTCTTATATTTAACAGCATATGTTTAGAATATATGTATATATGCATGTATGTGTGTGTGTGCGTTTTTGTGTGAGCGTGTGTACGTTTGCGTATGTGAATTAACGAGAAAAACAGAGAAACGATATGGAGAAAGTTAGATCATTCTACTTGAAATATATTGTACACATATTTCTTCTTCTTCTATGTGCCCTGTCCCTTCAGGACGTAGGCGATCATGGATCTCCACGTCTCTCTATCCCTTGTGGCTCTTAGTATGTTTGTTCCTGTTGCTCCTGGCAACCCCCGTTCCGTCAACCACCTGATCAGACCCTGCAAATATGTTATCCGCTGCCTTCCTCTGTCTCTCCTTCCTTCTATCTGTCCAGTCAGTATCAGGTTCTCAAGGCTCTCCTTCCTCATTGCATGTCCCAGGAACTTCAGTTGTCTTTTCCTCATGCTCAGCATCAATTTCCTTTTTGTTGCCATTCTTTCTAACACTTCGTCGTTGCTTGTATGCTCAGTCCACGATATCCGTAGCATCCTTCTGTAGAACCACATTTCGGCCGCTTCCAGTTTTGTCCTCATTTTCGATGATATTGTCCAGCATTCACAGCCGTATTGAAGAACTGACATCACGTAGCAGTCTAGCACTCTTTTCTTCGTTTCTATTGAGATTTTCCTGTGTGTTAGTATTTTGCTCATCTTCTGGAACGCGTCCTTTGCCATGCCAATTCGCTTTCGGATCTCCGTGTCGCACTTTCCATCTCCTATTTATCTTGCTAGAATCAACTGTGAAATTTCT